>JABASF010000021.1:0-109556 GCA_019776145.1 Harlomillsia oculata | reverse complement strand
CTGGAGCCCCCGGAGATCCTGCTGATGTCGAGTCCATGTCTAAAAACCTTCACGAAGAAACAAATCACCAAAACAAGAGAGAGACAAAGAAAACGCTACACGGATAAACTTACGAGAAAACAACAAACATGAATTACGAAATACGGATTGAAAAAAAATCTTATCTTCGGAATGAAGACCTCAAAGGTGAAAAAGCCAGAGCCACAGCCTCACAGTGTGCTTGGAAACGCCGCGCGTATTCCTCTGCATGTGACATGAGTGACATCCCACACAGACTCTCAACTCATCAATGCAATCAACTACACGCAAGTATGCTCTCTGATTTTTTAATTTTTTAGTTGGGTTTTAGAAATATTTGAAATTTGAGTTTAGTGTCATTTTGAAGAGAAAGGTTCATTCTATAGGATTGGAGTCGAAAATTTGTGATTTTCGAGGTTTTTGTGTAAAAATTTCGGGTTGAGGACCAAGATTCATTTCGGACCGCATGGTCTTTCTTCGGGAAGGGCCATTGGGGACGCCACATGCTGTATTCCTTTACATTGGATTGCATAATTAAATTATACATTGCCATTGCATCAGATCGGATTGAGCCGGATGGTTGTTTGTCATTGAGTTCCTATTCCTAGGGATTTTAGTTTTTAGAGAATTTGATTTCTTTTTTTTTTACATCGTTGGTCGAAGTAAGTCTTTAGTTGTCGCACATGTTTGAGTGTTTTTTGGTAGTCCTTCAGGGTTTCTACGTGTTCTTTACGATTTCGACTATTTGTTTTTA
This sequence comes from Harlomillsia oculata, assembly GCA_019776145.1. Lineage (NCBI taxonomy): Eukaryota > Metazoa > Arthropoda > Collembola > Entomobryomorpha > Oncopoduridae > Harlomillsia > Harlomillsia oculata. The sequence goes on along the minus strand of JABASF010000021.1, from coordinate 108,784 downwards.
TATGAAAAAAATCAATTTAAAGTAATTCACAGAATGAATAATCAAGTTGGTGGTCGAGGTGGTTTTCGAGGAGGTTTTGGTGGTCGTGGCGGCGGCGGCGGTGGGGGCCGTGGACGTGGTCGTCGTGGAGGGTCAAAGGATTCTGAAAAGGAATGGGTCCCTGTGACCAAGTTGGGTCGTTTGGTTCGGGATGGGAAGATTCGTTCTTTGGAAGAAATCTACTTGTTCTCTTTGCCAATCAAGGAGTTTGAAATTATTGATCACTTTATTGGACCATCTTTGAAGGACGAGGTGTTGAAGATCATGCCTGTCCAAAAGCAGACTCGGGCAGGTCAACGTACACGTTTTAAGGCTTTCGTAGGTAAATGAAAAATTTGATTTTATATGATAGATTAAGATAGGAGAAGTGTACGTGTAAAACAAGAGCTTTAACTTTTTGTTCATATAGTTTTATAAATAAATTATGGGATTTTGAATTGCAGCTATTGGAGATTTCAATGGTCACATTGGTTTGGGGGTCAAGTGTTCTAAGGAAGTAGCAACTGCAATTCGTGGAGCCATTATTTTGGCAAAACTTTCCGTTATCCCAGTTCGTCGAGGATACTGGGGTAATAAGATCGGAAAACCACATACTGTACCTTGCAAGGTAATCATTATGTAGATTGATCATAGCATTAACGGGCTTGTAACATAATTTCGTTAATTAGAGTAATGAGTGATGCAATGTGAGGACGTGAACAGTACTAAATGCCATAATGCTCTATTGTTTATTCAGGTGACCGGCAAGTGTGGGTCTGTTTTGGTACGGCTCATTCCGGCCCCAAGAGGAACGGGAATTGTGTCAGCCCCTGTTCCCAAGAAATTATTGAAGATGGCCGGCATTGAAGATTGTTACACTTGTGCAACTGGGAGCACAGGCACTCTTGGGAATTTCGGTATTTTTGTAGTCCTATTTTTATCGTGAACGCTTTTGCTTTTGTACTCGTACATTTCTATAATTTATGAACCTTGTTTGTTTTCCTTAGCTAAAGCCACGTATGGAGCAATCGCAAAGTCATATGCATACTTGACTCCAGACTTGTGGAAGGACACCAGTCTCACCAAGTCTCCCATTCAGGAGTACAGTGACTACTTGTCCAAAACACATCGTCATGTTGCTGGACCCAGAAGCGTTGGTGTGTAAACTATCACGCATCATATTCCCTCTGATTCATATTCATATTCCCTCTTATATCTCAGATGGGTTGAAACTTTTATGAATAAAAACCTACAAAACAAATATACTCTTACTAACGCATTTATTTAGTACGTGTTATAAGGTGTAATGAATATTAGCAGGTCGTAGTCGTATAGTCATATCATATTCATAAAGGAAACTTTGCGAGTGAAAGGGAAAATGTTAGTACTTTTTAGTTTATTTGATGCAGGCCGAAAAAATTCACTTTTAATTCATATAAAATGTTTACACTTCAATATTTATTTAGACGCATGACGCACTACAATCATAATTGCCATTTTTCCTTTTCCATTCAAATCATAAAAAGCAGTCGTTGCAAATTGGTTTTACAGAAAGGTATAAATAAGAAATATTATTGTGTGTAGTAAGTGAGCTTTAATTGATGGAATTCAATTTTCATTTCATCTCGACATTGCTAAATGATTTGAATCTCAATTTGCTAAATAGTTTCCGACAGTGATGAATTATTAACGTTTGGTTAATAATGATTAAAGAACTGTTATAGGAGTGCTCACTTGTATAAAGTTACATTAGCATAGTAGGTTTACAAGAGTAAATAGCCAAGCCTACATTTTGTATTCTCCAGCATACACAATCAAATTATGTGCAGATGTTACCCCGGGAGTTGGTTGAATGGGTTTAGGAGATGATACAATGATACAAATGATATTCTTCCTTTCATGTGCCGTTGGACGGCTCTCAACTGTTTCGTGAAATCGTGAATCCTATACTTTTGAGCAACTTTTGAATTGGGGGAAAGTCTGTCGTTGAATTCCGGTGTGAGGGATTACGTTACTGGGATTAAAAGAGAGTGTGGTTTGTGAAGCAAGTAAAGTGTGGAGTTAGGATTGAATTTCCTTTGACAGGCACAGAGCTCCAGGGTGTTTCTAGAATTGTAGTTTTGTAGTCTCACATTTCAGAAAACATCAGCCTTGGTTTCCGGCCCATCGACCTTTGCTCTCTTTTGATCTCTGACAGTAAGTGCTCAATGTAATTCTTCACACTCACCACCATAAAGAAGAATGACATGAGCACCCACGGTGAAAGTGGTGGAACCAACCGTCTAGATGCTCTAAATGGGCAACAAATATGAAATTATAAATAGGTTATTTTATGTCCACAGGGTCCGAAACACAATGGTCAGAAGATGCAGTATTTGTATTCGTATCTGTTTGTGTAGGCAAGAGATGAATTACCCTCAGTCCACCTCTGCCCGGGCTTTTGCTTTGCTTCCGTATCTTTCAGCTTCAGCCAGCCATTTCATGGATATCCATCTTTGATGACCCTGCGGCAAGTTTCGTCTGCTTGTTGTCGGTTCACTCTGGAGAACCCCGAATGTAGAAGCACTCTCTGAGTTCAAGAAAAGAGGCAGCCAGAGCCAGGTCACATAACAACATCCATATGCGGATTGCCTTCACGTCCTCATTGAATGGAAACCTAAGAGAACAGTCATCCAACCTTCATCATTCAATCCATTTTTTCATGTTTCTGCTGTCTGCCAGTCTGCCAGTCTGCCTCTCTCATTTCCCGACTCTCACCTCAAGCCCAAGCAGATCCGCAACGCAAGGCTCTACAAAAACCACACATTATTGTACGAGGAAAAAGCTTTCGTTTTCACTTTCGTGCACATTCCCTTTCCCACGCGTCAAACCATTCAAGGCATTATTGTTGAATGTCACCCACAAAATCACTACTGAACGAGTCCACATTGTAGTCGTAGCACACACCTTCCACCGTATTTTTAGTTTGTAATACTGTCTCTTAATGTAATTTTACACAAGTGCTTTTTTGCTATGACATGAAACGACGTAGTATACATAGACTACTGTTATAGTCCCTTTTTGCTCTCGTTCAAAGTTCGATACTCCACATGAATGTAGTTGAAATAATGTTCAAAGAAAGTCCAATGTTGTTTAGGATACTTTGACTGTATCTTTTTGTTTTCTATTTTCTGTATTCCAAGTGAAAAGCTGCCCTTGAATGTGTACACGCGTGGCCCGCTTTGGAGAAAGTTTTCCGGTAAGGACACGCAGTGGACGTGTCCTTCTTAGTGTTTACTTAACGATCGAACGTCTCTCATCCTTTCTGTCATCTTTATTTAGCCAGACTTCTGACCCTAATTCATTTACTTTTCCTCAGCCATGGATGTGATTGCTTGGATTCTCGAATAATGGATGAGAGTCGAAAGATCTTGGTCTGAGATCAGAAGCGTCGTACTTCCTTACTTTGTTAGTTCCTCTTTTATGTGTATGGTTTCCAAAAAGAAGTTGAATTGGGATTTGTCCCTGACGAAGTGATAGTTCATTACATGGTTTGCCTGTCCACGACCAAATGGGATTGAGAATGAGAATGTGTGTAGAGAAAAGCGGTCCTTTACGAAGAGCTTGATTCCCCTTGGGGTCTTCCGTCCTACATCTACGTCCAATGAATCCTTATCGTCACCCTGGGCATCAGTCCGTACGTTATGGCATTGCTCTCGATCAATTATTTCTGGCTCCTCTTCGCCACGTAACAATTGTGAAGATAGTATAGGGAAGTGAGAGACGTAATGCAGATGTGTATCTACTTCGGCACGTCCTCTCACTTTCCTTTTAGCAGGAACCGCTTCCCATGCAACTTGCGGATTATGAAGGCGCTCGTCCCGCGGATGTATCCTACATTTTTCCACAAGACTTGGCTCATTTTTTAAAACTAACTCACTGCCGTCTCACTCTCTTTTTTGCTTTGAAATCCTTCAGTCCTTGAACTAGCCAAATTTTTCACTTCCACTTTCGCAAATCCATAGCTCAAATAAAAAGTTGTTGCATTTTCTTCCCATTTTTCTTTTTTCCTTTCTATAAATGAGATAGCAACACAACAAATGGGACCTCTCTTGCCTGGGCCTGCTCTTGCTCTATTCCGCCACCACCCTCCATTTAATTGGATTCGTGAACCACCAAAAACGTGGAGTATCACGGCTTTGCCTCTACAAAACAATTTGCACTCCCACTCTGTCTCTACTTTTTGTGGTCGTAAACTGTGTTTACTCGGATTGGAGAAAAGGCTCATTCTCAATGGGTGTGATGTATACAAAGTAGTTGAGTCTCGTAATTATGATTGAGAATTCGGTTTGGGGATCTGCCAGCGATACATAGTGTAACATCACTACAGCACTTCTCTCCCATTTAAATGCTAGTTCTCTTCCGAATTGGAGCAAATCTTCTTCGCCTGCCTGGACTATCATACTCTAGAAAGTAGAAGTAAAGGAAGAGTCGCTTGCATGCAAATGCGGTAAGTGTCCTTAGGAGTCTGTCTGTGTAAATATGATGATGAGGATTTGCATGTCTGGAACGGAGATAAAGCAAACTCTTTTAGGTCGCACAAGGCACAAGGAGCAACCCGCTTATTTTGCTTTTCCCGTTTCGTGCGTGCTTCTTCTTTGTCGAAAAGCAAAACTTGGGTGTCCGCTCCCTGCTCAGTCTTATATTTTCTGCTCACCATCTCTTTCCTCATATGTACATAATGTAATGTTAGCTAACAACTCGACGAAGTTTCTGTTTCTTCCAGTGCACTACTGCATCCCTGCGCCTTGCCTTGAGTTTATGTGCATTTCTGCCATTTGGGTAAAAGGCAATCTCTGATGCCATAACTCTGGCTTGGGCTTCGTCCAATCTCCCATTAAAGCTTCACGAGATGCATCTGTACTCTACATTTTACAAACCTACCTAATGCTCTCTGGAGGAGTACTTACTCATGAACTCTGCATATAATATGCAAATGTGGGTAAGACGAAAATCATTGATCTCAAATGTATGAGCGTATGATTTTAAATGGTTCAAGAAGCATTTCCCTTTCTAAGTTCTAACAAACTGTTATCATATACACTGTAATTTTGAATTTCAAAGTAAAGAAATGGCTATGTGTAGATGCTACAGGGCACTTCTGAAATGATGGAAATGACCACAAATGCGGGACCGCTGCGTCCCTTTACTATCCCAAGATCACAGCTTCGCATGCTCTCCATACACTTCCGCTTGTAAGATCAAACAGCCTGCTCTAAACCTACTTAAATGAATCACTTCCTAAATTAAAATGAAAATTCGATCTCGAACGACTTTGTAGTTGTACTGGCTTATATTTTATTGATAACATTTTGCATAGTAGGTATAGGAACTCTAAAGTATTATAACCGTGTTTCGAAGAACGAGACAACGTGTTTGAGCCCGAAAAACTGTTTCCTTTCTCTGTTCGCTCTTCAGTCTGTAGTGCTTTATACGAAAAAGAACTCAATTCGTAATAATATTACTATACTAATATTATTACAAGATATTATTATTATTATTAATTGTATTCATTCTATTCATTTACAAACATTTTTAATAAGAAATTTTAATATATCATTTATAGTATACTATGTGTGATGTAACCAAATCGTAGTAAATAATGTCGCATCTTTCCTTTAAAAGTAATAGTTATTATATTTATAATGTAAATATATTTATTATGAAAATGAAGGTGTATAGCGTCCCGTAGGTCTGATGTCATCACGTCATCAGGCTCCATGAGCATTAATGCTAGTGACATATTATGTGAAGCAAGATTATGTGTCCTCATTCTCCCAGATACATTGCTTTCCTTCCAAGTCATTAAGAATTTCAACTACTGGCTTAAATTTGAGACGACGGTGGCTACAGACAATATTGAAATGCGTACATGAGAAGAGCTATCAGATACGAGAGTATACGATCGCATTACCCCAGAACCTCGTGAGCATCTGTATGTCGTGACTTCTTTTAACGTCATCAGAGTCAGAGTTTGTCTTTTTTGCCACCGTAGCTGGAGTCATAAAAGAGACGGAAAAAGCTCAGAGGACAAGAAAATCAGAGGCTGTTTCCGTCCCTCATTTCAATCCTCGCTCGGCAGTTTTCCTTCTAAGTTTGGTAACTCGTGTCGTGTCGTAGAAGGACGTGGCATGTTAAGACGCATAGTATGTATTGGAAAGTCATTGAAACGGGATTCCAGAATTGGAAAAGCGGAGTGAAAGAGTGCAAATGAATTTCCTCATGCCAAGTTTGCCTTTGGAAGTTAGAATTGTGAAATCAAATTTCCAAGCTCGGTCCTCGAAATCCAAATCCACAGTCTCTTTGAGACACAGAGAAGCAGCAGAAGAGGGAGAGTTGTCGAGGAAGGGAAAAAAGTACGGTGACTTATGGGATGGGCAGGAGTGTGTGACAAGGGCTCACACGTCACGGTGTACACTCTACTTTGACTTCGAGAGTCAAATGCACCCGGAACCGGAATCCAAGGACCAGATGAAGAGATTTGTCGCGTTGGATGGAGAAGCCACTGCGAGCTATTCCCGTCTCATTCTGAATAGAGTCAATCGTGAGTGCATATAATAGTACAGAGAGCAGAGTCAAAGTACACGCTATGTCTGAACTCTGAAGCCGTGCCAGCAGTGTGAAATGGGCTTTACTTTCCAGTTTTCACCATCCACCACCGAAATCACGACCAAAAAAATTGTGTTAAAAGTTTTGTATAAATACGGCAGAGCTGTTCTCTAAGCACCACTTATGGTTCCTTCTGCACCTTCACACGACAAGGAAAAAAGCCGTCGTCGTGTTGACTCTACTCTTAACCTGCTTTAGTGCTTTCTGCTTTTAGTAACTCTGCTCCCGTAGTCTATCTTGTATGCGCAAACTTGTGTGACTTCGCGACCTTTTATGCTTCCCCCATTCACCAACCCATTCTTTTCCTTCCCAGTGTTCTTTTCCTATTTGCTAATAGTGCCACGACGACCTTATGTACTTGTTCTTTAGTAGCTCAGTTTCTGTATTGTCATATCGTGAAGCATTGCTTGTGCGGAAATAGCACTGCGAGAGCAGTCCTAGTCCACGTGGATCCCTGTGCATATGACAATCCCAATCTCCGACGATTTCCGCTTCCAGCTTCAACCTTATTTCACTTCTAACGATCCAGTACTATACAAGTTTCTCTGTTCCTTTCCTTTCTTTGACTAGAGAATCAAAAGGATTTTTTGGAAAAAAGTAAAGTAAAGTTCAAGTAAACTCTAACAAAAATAGTGTGCTAATGCAACTATTTCCGCAAGTTCCAGACTCCTTGTCCTTCCTGTGCTTTGCTTCTTCTTTCATATCCTACGTATACACGTAAGGACGAGTAGGACCTAGGAATTCATACAACTAATTCCAATAGAGAGAATGGCACACTTACAACACCATGGACTCGTCCAAACTGAATGCACGCAGGAAATGGGAAATGACGCTCTTGCCTTCTAATTCTTAGACACTTCCGCCAACCGTTACTTTTTGAAAAAAAAAGTCTCTAAAGTCGACGCACGCACTAGTGTCAATTTGGACGTTGTAACGGGCACTAATTGAAATTAAGCGGAGCAATTAAGAATTCTCTTTTTCCATCGTAAGGAACACCAGAGATAGTAAGGTCCTTAGTAATTCTCAGCTTCGTAATTCTCTTCGTTTCTTATTCCGCACATCAGAGAGAACGTTTTGAACCGAGTCATTTCCAGTCTCATTCTTTTGGCGTCGTCTTTGGTTGAGAGACCAAACGAAATGAGTAATGAAGGGTGCCTCACTACATTTCATTTCCACCCATGGAAATTAATTGTGAAACATTTAACGTAGAGTAAAGTCACTGGCCTCGTCATCGTTGACATTCGTTAGCCTCCTGCGGTCAAACGCATTACAGTAAAAGGGCAGTCTGTTGTAATACTTAAGGAATATTACGTATACGTATAGTACGTAGTACAATTTTCCTTTGCTTTATCCAGTGCTATGCGACTCCTGTTTCACTCCTCCTGGAGAACACTTCAAAATGCATTCACCACAGGAATGAAAGAACAATGTCATTTATCAATGAATCAGAACAGCTGGTATACTAAGTAGCTATTGCACGTAAAGTATTTTACCACATTTTTTTACTACTATGGTGAGCATTGCATGTTAGTATGAAGTATGAACTTACCGATCTGCCCGCAGATTGGACTAATGCAATGCAATATTCTGTGCATAATAATCCAACAGTTAGCAGACTTTCCATTGTGTACTTGAGTAAGAAGGTAAGAACTCTACGAAGGTGGCTTTTTCGGACTATTGCTGGCTAGATTGCTTGGTCGTAGACGTAGGCAAACACCAGGCTTGTATCCTCAGCTCTTATCTTGCATTTAGGGTGCTTTATCTGCGTCAAAGAGTTGGGTTGCCCAAGTTTGTTCTTGTAATATGAAAGAACGTGCCGGAGTCATGTTCAGGGCTACTAGTCCTTGTGAGCTAATGTCGTGTTTGCATGTCACAAGTGAAATGTGATTTGATTGGAATTGACGGTTCCACTGGTGAACGAAAAGTTGTCACCCGTCACCCTCTCGCCTTCACTCTCTCCGGTGAATTTCCTTCATCCTTTTCTCGCGTCTTCTCCTTCTGCTCTCACAACTCAACTCTTTCTGACGTTCGAATTTTAATGGACCAAATATCCTATTTCAATTTTACGGGATTAGATAAATTGAATGTCACAGTTGAATCAACGATAAAAGATTTGGCACTTGACACCTGTATAGCCTAGCGCTCTAGTGACTCCGAAAGATTTTCCTATCCCCGTCTAGGTAATCCGTAATGTAACGTCGTAATACAAAAGCAATAAGCAAAGCAAATAATAAAATTCACATTACACACGACTCAATCAAAAAACAGCTCAGGGGGAATGTCAAAAAATTTTGTTGTTGTCGGTTATAAAACGCTGACATTCCATTATTCCTACTTTTCAAAAGTTGCTTGTTTCTGAAACCTTTTAAATTATTTATGAATGACTCACAAGAATCCCAATACCATTTTCAAACATACAACCGTCTTTGTGTTATTTAAGAAGAATAATGGTATTGTGTATGTTTTCTGAATAGAATAGCAAAATTCTTAGAGGAAGACAATGAAACAAACCAGAGTGGTTTTTGCAAGCACAACATTGCTGATTGCTTACCCACCAACTATAATTTAATTGGAGGAGACTCGTGTTTGGACTTGAAATGTAAAGGCAATGGCATTATAAATCATGGGTTTCAATAATAATCCCTACTAAAAGTTGTTTAGTCAAGCTGGATGCATTTAAAAAGTTAATTAACAGAGTCGAACTGTGTATCTATTTATAGAGAAAGAGCTAATGAATGACAGGATACAACGCTTTTGTATAATATAGACTGTGATGTGCAATTATTAAGACAAGGAAATTGTAGGGATTAGTACAAAGTTTCTCACAGAACTGAACTGGTCATTGCGTCCGTTTGCTGACCAGTTCCACAATTACGCCTTGTTGATCCATTCATAATTAATCTGTTGCGCTCTTGTTCTCATTTCACAATTATGACGCGATGCACGTCTCGTTGTCCGGAAAGAAGGAAGTCAGTGTGGGTGGAGTAATGAAAATGGGTGGTCCTCATAATAGCGGGAGGAGTTCCTTGACATAATGAAAAATTTTGATAAGACGCCAGACATGACAAAGAAGTGTACGAAGTAATACCTACTCAAAACTCACACCACACGCATGTTTACTGTTTCGGTATAAGGGCGATGGACGAAGAGGACACCGGGATGAGATTTTAACTCCTCGGGCACAAGTCAGTACAGAAGCGGGAAAAAGCTCAAGAGTTGTGTAATTATTCTCCTCACTCGTATCAAAAAGAAAAGCGAGGAACCTTGTCGTCTTTTCTTCCTGAGCAGTACAGCCAGCCGACTTGAGCTTTCCTTGCTTTATTTGTCTTCTAATGACGACCAAAGGGGACGAACAACTTTGTGAGTGAAAGCTCAATTTCTCTCAACTTTCTCCCGAAGCCTTTGTAATTTCGACAGTCTTTTAATTGAGAAGTCACCAAGTTTTCTCTCTCGATGTGTGCAGTCTAAGCCTATCCTAATTTACATAACGTGCAATGGTCCAACGCCAATGTCTCATCCTCTTTTATATTCTCCATTTTCATTATTATGCAGCCTCAAACCGTGCATTCCATGTATCTTTTTGCACGCGAAGTAAAACGGAAAAGTCAACCTGACTGCCGTGACATGCAAACCATTGCCGTCCATCAAGTTTGTCCTGTAATCACTGTAATTAAGTCTGGCAGTGAGTGTCGGCACGTGGACATACATTCCCGTAAACTGAATGCTTTCCTCCCACACACAAACACACAACCACACAACACAACACGCTCGAATACACAAACAAACACGTTGTATTTTGTATTCCTCGGGATGCTATATCAGAAACTACTATATTTGCTAATACTTTGCCTACTAATACCAATATGTGTAATATTCGGTATCATCACGTTCCAAGGCATTATAAATATATTAGTATATTACCCGAATTTCTCTCTCTTTCTGTGCTACATTGAATTATTGGCACACACTGTAATACTACAGTATATATATAGAACTAACTATTCCATTCTAGTGAGTACGTACGGATTAAACATTAAAACATGGGTATTGATAACGGAATGGACAATGGAAAAATATGGAATTCGGTTTGTATTTTTGATTTATTATTGAAACAAACACATAGACGAAACGAGACAAAGTAAGGATGGAATATAATAAATAGAGATGCTATATGTAGAGGTGATTAGGTCGATGAAGGATATGGTGGTATATGGACATTAGTAGCGGAAGATAGGACTTTGTTGAGTAATGAATAGATGAACATGTAAGGTAATGAGCATGATGATTATGAACATTTGTGAGCCTGTCTGCACAAGGGGCTTATTACTTACACATAGGCACATTTCTTGTGTGACTCGTGTTCGACAGTTGCTAGTTGGCCGTGACTTGAGCTACTGTGAAGAGCTGTGGGTGCATAATGACACTGCTTATGGATCGGTGAATAATTGGACCTGGGACTGCGCGGCGATGCATATTAAAATGGGAAGCCATATGATGGGGCCGTGGGAAGACTGATGATGAAATCTGCTCCAGAGTCGTGAACCACGTCATTTTTCCCTCTGGGCACTTTCTCCCTAATGATGATTTCTCGGTCGTGCTTTGATTAATATGCTCACCGTGAAGCAGATTATCGTAGAAGAGCTAACACTGAAGCGTATTCGTCTGCTTCAGAGTTCTAACTCTTGCATTAGAAAGTATACAGGTTGACTTTTTGGGATAGGAAAAGCCGACAGTTTACAGTCAGATGGGCTTTGAATGCCCCACTGCCCTGTCACTGAGCTTCCTCACGAACTCACGGAGTGAAGTAGTGTCAAAAGTAGTCTTTCACTACTGCTTCCTTGAGACCCATATTTTGCATGAAAAAGAGGGCATGTATATTATATAAAGGTGACTTGGCCTGTTGGAAGGTTGGAGCAAGTCCGTGTAGGTCTTAAGTGGATAAATAATGCAGCAAGTCCTTGTTTTTCTTGCTTCTCTTCCCTCTTGGTGGCCGCGGCTCCCATCGGCTGTAATGTGCAAAGTCTACAGAAGAAAGATTCAAGGAAGCTTGTTAGCACTTTTGCGGCACGCTTGATATGTGACAAAAAAATGTCGGGAGGAAGTTCGCCTCCTTGACATCTTCAACTTTTCCGAGGAAACGGATGAAAACTCAAGATATTCGTATTATTGACTGCTGACAGGATTCATGATGTTTGGAGGGGAAGATACCGTACGTATTTGCTTGTTGAAGTGAAATTAACCGCAGGCTTGCAAGCCTTCTGTGCCCACTAAGCCATGACTATTCGTATCATACGACTGTACTAGTTTCCAAAAACAGAACTCTTAACTCCAGAAGCTGCAAACTGTAGAGACACTGCGTAAACTATAGGCTGCTCATATAACTACTCGTCTTGCTTTGATTTCGCCTCCGTCCATGTGCACAAGTGACAGGAAAGTGCCTTGTTGTTCTTTTCGCAAGCAAACACCGTATGATCATATGCAATACAAGACACTATAATATTTATAAGAAGTTTCAAACTTGGGGTTTGTCGAAGGACGTGAAACATAACTCCCTCGAAGGCTTTCAGTTTCAGTTCCAAACATATGAACATGGAAAGCACTTCATTTGCCATCGGCGCAAGTGTTGGACTTCAATTCCCTTCAGCTTTCACTGCAAGACCCAAGTTACCCCATAATAATTGTGTATGCATGTACTTACAAATTTCGTTTGGCGAATCCTTCAATGCCTCAGATACTTGAAATAACTTCCTTTCTGAACTTTTTTTTTGTCGGCGGAATGTCATGGGATCCTCGCGCTTCCCTAGGGTACGCATCCAGACGTATCGTTAGAAAACGTTCGCTTGCGTCACTCAACCCACACAAACAAGCTAGAAAAATGCGTGCAAGCTTCAATTGACAATCCAACTACGCCTTGTGAGGCGGAGATTCACCAAGAATGCGGGAAACAAAGAATTTTGACTGCACCCTACAAAAACCGTCGTTCGAGTGTAAAAATAAAATTAGTCGGTGTGTGAATGGGGGTTGGAACAGGTTTATTTCTTCTGGAAAGCAATTGTAATAACTACTAGTACAACGAACATTATCGGCTCACACTCAAAATAAAGTGCATAGCAACTATAAAAGTACATCATTATCGTTATACACGGATGAGATGCATCTTACAATATTATAGTTCTGCAAGGCAAAATAAGGGATGTCGGACCGGAGGACCCTAATAAACTGACGTTATGGGTTATGGAGCTATGAATGAACACCTTGAAGCAATCCAGGGATGAGCAATCGCACTGTAAACAGCGCGTCCTAACACTTTCTCCAGCTTTGAATGACATAGCAAAATACAAAAGCTTTGCTTCGGTGTGTGAATGGGGGTTGGAACAGGTTTATTTCTTCTGGAAAGCAATTGTAATAACTACTAGTACAACGAACATTATCGGCTCACACTCAAAATAAAGTGCAAAGCAACTATAAAAGTGCATAGCAACTATAAAAGTGCATCATTATCGTTATACACGGATGAGATGCATCTTACAATATTATAGTTCTGCAAGGCAAAATAAGGGATGTCGGAGCGGAGGACCCTAATAAACTGACGTTATGGGTAATGGAGTTATGAATGAACACCTTGAAGCAATCCAGAGATGAGCAATCGCACTGTAAACAGCGCGTCCTAACACTTTCTCCAGCTTTGAATGACATAGCAAAATACAAAAGCTTTGCCATGTTGTACTATAAATCTACAAAGCCTTAAATAAAATACAGCATATTATGACAAAAATTAAATTACGAAATTAAATAGAAGAATAAAACAAATGAAGAAGCATGAACGGTAGAAAAAGCAGGTTGAGCGCTTGCAAACCTGAAATAATTCATTCATAATTAAACATTTTATCAGCTTTAAGATCTGTTTAATGTATGAACGGAGAAACCTCCGGGTTTTCGGATTGAGAGAAACGTGAGGAATGAGGACTTGTAATTAGAGAAAGAATTGTAATTGTTTAGCATCACGCATAGTAGAAAGCGCTTAGGATTCATACTTGAATAGGTACACGGTACGTATTGAGAATGAAATGATCAAAAGTTTGTTTTCCTGACGAGTGTAGTGGTTCTTGGTGCAGAGGACATGGCTGGACAGAGCAATTCTGGTCAAGAGTCTGGTCTTCTGAATGCATGAACTCGTATGTGTGTCGTACGTAAGTGAATTGGTTCAAATGAATAATTCGGAAAGTGATAGCTTTGAACAAGACGGAGTGTCTCAACATGACTCGTCATGTCCTCATAGTCCAGATGAAGTCGTTCGTTGTGGACGTACTATTAAAGCATATAGAAAGAACATTACTCAGTCTGCCACCTCATCACCAAAACATACCTGATGTCTTTCGACGCACGACGACTTGTCAATATCAAAAGACATGGAACCTCATGTGCCTACGTCCACAGCTATGAAGAATGAAATACGACTGGACTGGGCATCGGAATTTTTCTCTTGACTGATTTGGAACTAGTAAACAAACATTTTCGAACATACCTGAGCACCAAACTGTCTTGAGGAATTGGGCTGGGAGAAAAGACTACAAGACTCCTCCGGGTAGTTCGTGATTCCATGTACTGTGTTGATTTAGTGCGTCACTCCGAATCGATCCCACGGCCCCAGGACCAGGTCTTTTTCCTGCCTCTGCAGCTCAGTCGGTATTCCAACCTCTGCGTGGCCACAAGTCTCTTAGCTTGTTGTCTCAATTCCATTCAATTCGCACTCCTGCCCTTCTCACTTCACACTTTGCAGCTTCGACTGTGCGTTTCGTCTAGTACACCTTTCAGAAAGCCGGTCGTTTAGTTGTGATTCAGTTACCTTGTCCTTGTCACCAGCTTCCCAATTTCCTTCTCATCAAAGGTTTTTCTTTCATTTGCAATTGCTCCTCAAGTGTATACAAAGGAATTGCATTGCTTGTTCTCTACATTCGCTACAGCAATTGCTATAAAAACCTACGAGTTGTTTCCCAAATTTTGATTTTTTGTTCCTTCTTCAAAATGGGAATTTACCTTGATTCAAGACAAAGAACTCAGTCAAAATTGACTGCTATTTAGTCTCAACTTCTTAGTGGAGGTAGCTTAATAAACTCGTAATTTCATAAGTGCATCGTTCTCCTGTGTACAGGACTGTTTAAAGATTTACTCGACTTGAAAACAAGCTGTAATCGCCCTTTAAACTGTGTATAATTATTTTGTGTGTGTAATATCTGGAGTTGTTTTCAATCTGATAAAGTGAAATGAGTACATTTTGAAACTATAGTAATTTCGTGCCAGTGTAATTTTCCTTAGAAAATAACGTTGTATTGAACGAATCAAATTTATCCTTCTAGAGTGTGTGAAAATTTTAAGATTGGTTCTCCTGACGTTTTACTTTGAGTTGAGAGTCGGGAAAGAAAATCTGTCAAAAGTTGAGGGAATTTGCGGGTGATGGTTCCCACAGGTACTTTTTAACGTGGAAGGTGATATAAAATTCCACGTGACGAAACTATTACCGGACATGTAAGCGTTCATCCAAACTCCAAACATCATGAGATTTCACGAAAGGTTAAGGTCGTCCCGTCATGGGTTGCTCCGACTGTTGGAAGTCCTCAAGACGCTGAGGTGGATGTTCCTCCTCGTCTTTCTCACGGATGGGGGTGAGTTGAGCCTTGTTTATTTTTCCTGCGCTCTTTAGTAGAATAGGACGACAAGCTGACGGTGAAAGCAAAATACGCTCCAGAACCAATTTTGTCTTGGAGAAATGCGTATGAAGGAGATGTTCTTCAATTTTGAAAACTTCCTGTTGCGTTCAAGCAATTGAGAACAAAAGACTTCTGCAGACGATTCCTGTTGAATAAAAATGTTTTGTATAAAAAATGAAAATAAAAAATTCGTCAAGACGTAAGAAGACGTATAGTGCATGACAATCTGTTTTTGTGGTCTGCTTTTCTCTATGCGAAAGCGTTTTTCTAACCATAAAAGATGGACTGAGATGACTGAGAAGGAGAGAAAAACATAGGCGAAAACGCGTGTTACTCTTGTGCTGTAACAGCGTCGATTTCATGTGAGGCACACTTGTGCTTTGCCTGTCGGCGTCTCATCGAAGGAAATGGAAACAGCACATCCTCTTCCAAGTGGCAAAGTTGTACAGCCGCCCAGTGGCCCAAAATAGACTCCAAATGTCACAACAGATGGGAATTATCAGAATTGTGCATCAATCCCCTCACAAGCATTCGGAATGCTTGCAAACTCTAAGTCTGAGCCCTCTTTCATGAAGTCATTCATACTGTTTGTCTGACTCAAGGAATCTCTACCAACTTTTTGCTTTAGAGAGAACAATGGATTTTAGTGGTTTTGGACCAAGTCAACAGAAGAAGGGCCCAAAGAAAAGAAGAATAATGCCCTCTTTGTCTCCCGTGTTGTATGCGTACCTAAGCCAAAAGAGTCACTTGTAGGAAGAAGCGGGAGTTCTCTTCGGTACACTTCCACTGGTTGTGTCGTCGATTTGAGTAAACTCATAGACCCCTTTTCTCTAACCTGTTTTGAGAGTTTTAGTCTTTGAGCGTAAGCCGGAAAGCAAAACAAAACAGAACTGTTAGGCCGATGAAGAGACTTCCACTGAAGAAATATGATCGCCTTGAAAGTTTTCCAAGACTCTGGCTCTGTTTACTTTTCATTTCGACTCCAGTCTCTTCTGTATCATCATCATCGCCGTAAATGTGATCTTCACAAGACTGTTCAAGAAAACTCGATCAATGCAACCAAGACGCTTATAGGCCGTTGGGACTCCTACTGAGCTTATATAAGGACATGTCCTAATGGTCGATTATACACCAGCAGCTTGACTTGTTCTGGCATTCCAGTCACGAATGAGATTGAGACTCACTTCATAGACGCTCTGCGACTTGTGACAGGCCCAGGGTGACTTCCCACAAGTCATTTTAGGTAAAATCAACCTGGCGTAGGTCACCAAAATCAAGAAACTCACTTCTTCTCACTATGACAGCAGAGATAGGCTTGCCCATTGGCATTTAATGAACGTGGTGAATGTGAGCCACTGTGACATATAGACTGACGAAAAACACAACTTTGCTTACTGGGCTGCTTTTACTTCACTTACACAGTAGTGTCAGTGCAGCTCTACAGCTCTACAAGTACTACTTCTTCGCTCACTTTGTTTAATGTTTGTTCATGTATTGGTAGGAAGCAGCTTGACGTATCTTAATCTATATCAACCGTGTTCTCCCTTTCCCAATAGACCCCTTGTCTTTCTTTCTCCGAGGCGGCTCCATCCATGACGGACTAGACGGGAACTCATGGTTTCTCCGAGTCACCTCCAAAGGCTGTGTAGCCTTCTTGCCTTGATTAGAATTCTCCACATGACGTTCCGCACGACTGTCTCCTATGTCCATGCTTTGGCCTTTCCTCTCGCGCATTTGAACAAGGTTGACTTGCTTTGTTGGCACTCAAAGTCTCAATACCAATAGCGCCCGACATCATATTCCCCAAGACTTTTATCACTCTCCAGTCAATAAAGAAATGAGTTTTACTTTTCCTGTTCACCCGGTTCGATTACAAGACAGAGCATTTCACGAAGCCAAAATTGCTAAATATGCCGTGGTCTTTCAAAATAACGATGGAACTGACGGTGGCAGCAAGGAACAAGGGGAAAGGGACCATTGTGCAAAAAACTACAAGAATTGAATTTGGGCGGTTGTGACCCTGCTTCGATGTGACCGAAATTCTGTTCTCGCGTGATTTTTTTGCAACTGCCCAACCCTTCTTGCACGAACGAACTTGGACTTCCTTCCTATATAGCCCACGAGACTTTTACCGAGTGAGGAGTGAGAGCTTCGGCTTTGAGTATTTACACGCTGAGCTCCTTGCTTTTCTACAAGCCACAAATAACTTCAGTGGGAGCTGGCAGAACACATAAGCTGGACCCCGTCATCATCATCATCGTATGTATTTGCACGCCGAGGTGAAAGCATGGCCGATTGAGAGATTAGCCCCAATCCCCTTTGACAAATCGAGAATGCGCTTCCTACTCTCAATCGTTTTGACTTTTACGCTCAAATATTGCTCGTTTTCCTCGCTAAAGCTCGTTTGCCGTCATTCAAACTCAATATCTACGCTATCATTTCAGAAGTACTTTCTGGTAAACAAAGGAACTTGTATGTCAGATACCCAAGATTTCTTTGGGGCAAAACAATGGCCTACTCACGACTTTCTGATAATGAATGCTGTAAATTATATGTAATAGTAATAATAATCTACTAGTGAACATTTGATGGTATCTGATTGGCTGCGTAAGGAGATATCAACTTATACTGGGATATACTAAAGTTTTAAGCGTGCTGAGAGAAATCGTTCATTTTGAACGGAGAAAGCATGAAGGCAATGAATGAAAAAAAGGCATGGACAGTGCCAGTTCGGTGGTGCTGGAAACATTTGACTATGTGGAAATAAAGGGTAATATAAGGCGAATGTAGGAAAGGGACGAACAAGTCGCCATCCTTCGACGGAGTGACAGTGAATGAGTCGTCGCCTTTTGTGCCAAATGGATGAGAGCTTTACACTTGACTCAGCCAAGTGACTAACACGAATCTCGCTGGTTAAACGCTTCAATGACACGACCAGCTTCAAAGCATACTTATTAATATTAGCGTGTTGTATGGAAGTGAGCCAGGTAGGACGTTGAAATAGGCCGACTCTGCCGTCGTGAGGAAATATCCATGAAGTAATGACTACAGACCAGGTCTGACGATGAGACTATCCTCATTAATGGCATGGTAAGAGTGTCCTCTGAAATGTGTAGATAAGCTGACTACGACTTACATAAGAGTGTGTATCCAGACAGATGTGCCTACATCTGGAGACTTTCTCCAGTTTCGTCTCACTATGTACAAAAAGAAAAAACTCATCCAATTAGTCAACTAATGCATTCTCCTGGAGTTTCCTTTTTTCCGGAGTAGGATAAGCTCCCTTTGGGCTCGTCCACAGATTCCTAATCCTTTTTCACTTTCTTCTACGGCCTCACTGCACCCAACCGAATCACGTTATTGCGTCTCAAACATATAATTATCTATAGAGTAAGCATTTCATAGGTGAAGCACAAGTTAAAACAGAATGTGACCAAACGATGAAGAACTCTAAAACTTACGTCAAACTAATACACAATAGTACTGCAACCTCGCCCCGTGGAGCTGACAGATGCCGGAAATGGAGCTACAACCTATTTTATTCTTTTCTGGTTAAAAATGCAAATCAGAGGCTGAACCCGTTTCATAATAACCTTTTTCATTTTTCTACGTTCCTCCAGTCCACCAAGGCAACTGTTATGCATAAAGTCACCATATGTACTTAACAGTTAGCAATGTTGTGCAATATGTGATACAACACAACGTGCTTGAAGTTAATATAAGTAACTGGTGCAATGCTAATATATAGTACTATAGTAGTCCTTATATTAGTTTAGTAGTTACTATATTACTGCTAGCACTATCGTACAGACTACAGAGTATACTTACAGTATTTGAAATTTAGTGGTACTTTCGTGTTCTCTCTCGCTCTTCTAAACATAATGGCAATGCAAAAAAAGAAGCTTGATAAACGGAGAAGGGCTAGCAGGGGAAAGCAAGAGTGAGGCGTATTATTGCCATGATTTCATGCTCCTCCGTATCGGAAGCATTTTTTCATCCGCCCATGCCCTTAACATATGAGCTTGCAGAATTTTTTATTATATGCTTGTCTACCTATAACATGCATAATGTAAACATCATAACCATTTGTGAAAAAGCGAATGAAAGCTGTAGTAGCAATAGAGCAAGTTTCCTCTATTCTATTGAGAGCACAAGTAGGCCACTTTACCGTTTATGGCTGGAAGAGCATGCTGTATGACATCTAAGGGAAGAGCGCACATCAGCAGGACCATCAAAGGTTTTCTCAGGTGAAGTACGCATTTGCTCTCTAATAAAGTTCATGACTTTTTGTGAGCACGAGTTTTTGGAGAGAGCGGCTTTTGACGCAAGGTTAATGCATATATGTAATTATGTTTTCATTCAGATTTGCATAGAAAGACGGATGAACGGGAAATAAATTGTTATAATAAACGAAAAAGTAATGGAAAGGTCTATTGACAAGAATTCCACTAACAACATATTTTGAAAAGAGGTTTTTACTTGAGGGTTCTGTTCACTCGAGGTTTGGAAAAACTATTCGGTCAAATGCGGAGAAAGGGTTTGTGGGTGAACGCCTTTCCTGTCTGTGTTCCTGTACCCATGGACGTTGTGGCTGTGGTTGGGAAGTTGTTAGGTTGTTGTACTAGTTGTAGCTGGCGGAGTAGTAGTAAGAAGAAGTCGATAAAAATCTCGTCCAAATTGTTTTCCCTTCAAGTTTTGGGGCTTCGTCTCATTTCTTGAGAACTACTGCTACCACTAGAAATACTACCCGGGAGAAATCCAAGGACCCCTGAGCAACCCCAATGAGAATGAGACTCACACAAGTTGCTCAAAGACTCCAGAGCTTTAACTGGGGACTCCATGGAAATAGCCGATATCCGTCCAAGTGGCCCAGATGCCGCATTTCATCATTACTTTTTTGCGGCATGTGCTGCTGCGAGCTGAGGCAATGGCGATTCTATAGGGTTCTTCCAGTAATCCTCTCTTCTCGTCACTATTTATCCCTATAGCACATCCGCTCTGCCTTTTTCTCGATCACAAAAATATGACGACGACGAGGAGATTTCTTTGCATTCCAAAATTTTCCAAAACTCCATTTACTCTCAATCGGTTTCCCTTTACCCTCCCACCACCAACTTCTTTTCCGACAAAGTGAAGAAAAGAAACGCACAAAAGTTGTTCGCTTTGCAATATACATTGTCGTTTGGCATTTCTCCATGAGTATGACACACCGCACACTTGCACGTACACAGCACATAACACACGTATTCACAAACACATACACATACACTACACACTTTTGGCTTTTCTCCTTGCAATGACTCCCAGAAATAAGTATAATACTATACTACACAGTCAAGAAAAGAGAGGAGTAAGTCCTTTTCCCAATACAGCCACAGTTGCAGAGGTTGCAAAAGGCGTCTCAACGTGTGTGTCTCTTCGTACTTTCTCTATTTTGCATCCCGTAGAGCATTTCTTTTCAAGCTAGTTTTTTGAGCGAACGTGTCAAGACTCCCTTTTGTGTTTGCTTCTCGTAAAGTCCAATAGGAACATGAATCTGGGTCGATATTCCTTTTTTTCCAGAACATGTTAGTAGAGTTAGTACTACTAGTTAGTTAGTAGAACATATATTGGAGTAGCTGAATCTTTCTTAGCTGATTCACTGACTTTCTCAGTTTTCGTTTTCAAAAATTGTATCCTTTTATTCCTTTTGTATTCTTGCAACAAATACAAAAAACGTAAGAACAACATCACCTGACTGACCCTGCCTATTTCTGCCACTTTGCTCTACACTCTTACAAGTAATAGGGGCAAAGGTACTTGAGGGATAGGAAAAACTCCGCTGCGACTTCGCATTCGGGCCCGACACACAAAAGGACATGTGACGGGTAGAACAAGCCTACTTATTATTCTCTATCCAACTTTCACTTAACTTTTTACCTGAGACTCTCACCCAGCCTCGAGCAGAAAAATGGTTCAGGTATAGTATACGCTAAAGTGGGCCAGAAAAAGATTTCGCAAAAGGGAAAACAAGACTTGTTTCTTTACGACGTTTGAGTAAGTGACTGAGTGCTCCTGTAAGCCAAAGAAGTGCGCAAGTTTTTGTACCCGTTTTCATGGCATCACACGATCACATTGTCGTCGTCGGCTCTTTTACCCGTACAAAACCTTCAATCTTTTCTTCCTTTACAATGTTTCTGATTCTCTTTTTTCGCGCGTACGTCTCCCTCACTGTCCCTCGAGTTTATCGGAATGCTTTTAAACAAGGTGAAGCACACCAAATCCTCTTCACACAATGGCTAGCTAAGGTTTGTAAAGTGTGAATGGCATGTGGAAAAGCGCATTAGATTTCTGTGAGTTGCAGCACACTGACTCTCGGCTTGATTCCTTGCTTGCATATGTAAAAGGTTGAGATTGGGTCTGTTTTCTGAGTGAACAGATCGTAGAATAACATAACAACATTCCCAAAATCCTATACTCAGTCGGATTTGTAAACAATCCCATTATCACCCAAAGACAATACCGCCGTTGCTCTTCCATAAGAAGGAGAAGGACAGAAAACGTGAAAACTGTTTGCTAGATCGGATTTGTGCTCACGCCTTATTCGTGGAAGAGTTTCATGCTGTTCGGCTTATTTGATTCTGGCCAACGTAGATTGAATGATTCCACAAATGGAAAAGTATGCCTTATTTCTCGTACTTGCCTTTGTGTTGAAAATGAGTCTTCTCATCCTTTCTCACACCTCTCGTCTTTCCATTGTAGCCAAGCAGAGTCGGCGAGTTTGTGACATTTAAGTACAGAGACGGGCAGAGCAATCTCTTTCGACATTTTGATATCTGCTATATATAAAGGTTACAGGATAAAAGGTGAAATTATTCGGTTTCCTCTTGACGTTTTGTCTTTCGAACCCTGAAAATTTCATGGCTTTTACATACACCCATTCGCATCCGGTAAAATGAAAGTACAGGAGTGGAAATCATGTTACACGTGCAAACCGTTCCATATGCAGTTGATCCGAAAAGGAAGAAGACGTGAAATATCCATTAGACTTCCCACAAGTCCGATTTTGAGAAAAGTAGTATTTTTCTGAAGTAGAGTAATAGTAGCACCAGTCAGTGTGCGTATATGTGCGCCATAGAAAGTACCGTAAAATAAAGTTCCACTTCAGAGTTTTGGAAGGATGTATGACCGCAGTTGACAATTTGCTCGTCGACACGAGCATGAAATGGAGTGTCCCGGTTCATCATGTTCCCTTTGGAATTCCCCGGAGGTGAACTGTCTCCGGCTCGTTCGTTTTTTTCTCTTATTCCCTCTGTTCAACTGGTCGTGTTGGGAGACGAGCTCGGAAGTGTGTGAAGCAATGACAAGAAGCTCTTTCATAAAAAGACATGATCATGATCACCCTGCGACTGTGTCGTCATTTCCACCATCCGTCGACAAACATTAGCATTATGTTCCACGTCCCATATGCCTCGTGTCCAACTGCAGTGACTTTCCTTCGTCTCAATAACACGAGAAGTTTCTCAGTGTTTCATACTGACACAATTGAGTCTTCTGTCTGTCGACTACTTTTACGACGAAAAGCATCCTCCCATGCCTCCATGGCATAGCAGCTAATGACTCGTAGAGTCCAAATGAGTTGCAGCGGGCGCATATGCAGCCGCCTCACTCCCTTAGTCTCTTTTCATTGTGCAAATCTCATGTATATGGACTAGGACTGCAATTCTGTATGACTAAAAGGAGGAAAGGCCGAAAGCAAAAGGTGAAGGACGCTAAGAGAAAGTGCCAGCTGCTCAGAACTCTAAGCCTTGCAAACAGCCAAAGTTTTCTGGTGATGAGCCAACCACGCCCAAAGCCCTGTGGATATTGTACCTTCCTCTGATGAATGATTCGGAGCGACAAAGTGTGTGCATTCGGGCGAAATGATTATTTATCAATGAAATGCATATAGTACATCTACACCCCGCACACTTCCCAGTCAGTGTCCACTATGAAATTGGACACACTGACACATTAGCGAGTTCAAGACGGAGCGCTTGTCTGTCGGGCCGGGTCCATTTCTCTTTCGGAGAGCCTCGTTCTCGTGTACGCCGACTTGGACTCCTGATGAATGTGGAAACACAGCAAATCGACTAGGCTCAACATGCCTCATTCCATGTCCGCATTAATTTATTGAGGTGATCTTCGGCTCACATTCGAGAAAGTACATCGTCCGTATGGGCCACCATGCATGCACACACACATTCGCTCTTTCCCATTCCCTCCTCGGTCTGCCACATATACAGTTTCCAAACACGACCACTATAGGAATGCGATGTCTGAGAAGCTCTTCCTCCTCCAATGTGTATGCTTTCTTTGCCTTGGCTTCCGCTTCCTTGTGATGATTTCAGCGCGAAACGAGAATAGCATAAAGTGATATAAGTATAATGTGGATCCTGGACAGCAGTAGTGCGGTTGCACTCCCTTTAATGCGTACTTCTACAGGGTGACCCAAATCGATTATGTATAAATTTTACATTAGATTGTGACTCGAAAGTGGAGATTCGACTCAAGTGGATGGGTCGTTGGCAGACTCCTTTGCCCATTCGAAGTCTCTCCGCGTCTCACACTCCAATTATTATGCGGACGCAAATCCGCTGTCGGAATTCTTACTCAAGGTAGTATAAGATTCTTCTTCTTCTTTCTCTTCTCGTAGACTTTGCTCTGGCAAAGCTAACCTAGACTTTCCTTTGACTACCACCAAAAACACAGGAATCTTTAGCTTTCCCAACTGACTATAAAGGACAGAAAAGGGCAACAGGCACGAGAGAATCCAATACGAAAAATTCTCTTTGATGCGTCCATTCGAGTTCTCTTTCACCAACCAAAGAGTCAAATACGTTGAAGCTTTGAGGAGCTGAATGATAATTCCTTCTTTCTCCTTACTCCTTCCTTTTCCAATCTATTTGAGTTAGTATTTCTGAATCTTATTGCTCAGGCAAACATTCAAAGGGCATTTTTACATGCCATCATTGGAAGAAACTAATGAAAATTCTCGGAATGCAAAATATATTAGTAGCATCCTCGTTTCAAAAACACACTCGCTGACCATCACCATAACATAGGAATAATTCAGGACTATCATCAGGACTCGGTGCTAAAGTTACGTTGTGTACAAGGCCATATGATCTAATGTTCTTTATGCCTCATGAACGGCTTTCCAGTTTAATTAAGCATTGTCAACGAACTCACATCCCATCACTTAACGCTTCTTCTTTTCCCAACTGATTGTAAAGTAAGCGAGCGAGTGTGAAAGGCTGTAACTTGTCTCTCTTGGCACTCACTGCACTTGTCGCTTGTCTCTAAAGTTTTGTCTTCAGAGTGTCACTTGGTGTGCTTGACGAAGCCACAAAACGTTCTCTCCATCCGCTTCTCATAGCTTCACTCTTCTAAACAATCATTACCATCTTGCTCAGCATATATTTGCATTTTCTTATGCAATTTCTCCTGTGTTATTTAAAGCCAAAAACTTACTTTTGCAGAAGGGAGGAACGTCGGTTCCAAATATTAAGTCATGGCACGCCATGCAAGCGTGAATCTGGCATGCTGTCTCTTTTTTCCATAAATGCAATCTACGTGAGCAGCAGCGTTGAACAGCGGGTACCAAAAATGTCTCTTTCTCTGTCTTTCATTTCTTCATTCTTGTTTTGTTACCAAGTCGTATAGAAGAAAGTTCCTTTTCGTTCCAGGTAGTTTTTTTTACAATTTATTTATACTTAAGACGTAGCCTCAGGACTGCGGTTGCCGTGAGAAATCGATTAATGCTGTAGGTGTCTATCCTTTTTCAAATTTGAAAGGTGAAACATTCAATATGAGCCATATAGGAACTAAATAGGCAAAGTAATTTATCCTGGGACTAAATCTTTTGAGTCAAACTAGTGCAAGGGTAGATGAGCAAACGACGACGACTGACGACGAGGGCGTATCATTTCGAAAACAGCATCCTCAGAATTTTTGGCTCGCCATCAAGGTTCCATTCTAAGAAGAAAGTTCGAATACGAAAGCTGCACAGGAGATTCTATTTGGAACGTTGTGGAAATGGCCTTGTTTGGTCACATCCGACTCCAATAAGAAAAGTCGCTTCCATCCAAATTGACATGCTCCCAGTGCTCTCCCCCTTCAAATTTACCTCATTTCCTTCAATCATTCTTCACTCAAGCAAAACGTCTCTGGAACAATCCAGTTAAGGTTTCCACTCGTCTCTTCCACTACTGAAAATTTGAATAGTTTCATAGACTTTCATAGTACTTCCTGAACAAGTCCACAGAGAAAATCGTTTGAATATTTCATTGCAAAGAAGGAATAATGCAATGGTATTACAGGAAATATATAAGAAAAGAGAATATTATACTTTGAACACTTCCGGAGCTTAAAATCTTCTGTATTGGGAAAGTACTTAATATAGTGTTATAGTCTAATCTATCATGACTCACGAGTTATAGTAGTAAAGAATCCCCAAATGATAGGTTCAAAATGACAGTTGCTTTAAAGCTGTTTTTCCTTTTACGGGGTAATTTTTTGTAGAGATTTTTCTCATTGACAAAGGAAACGATGAGTCCCTGGATCTCATCACCTGTCTACGGAAGACGTAGGGAAACGCATGACAGCAGACGGAAAAACTTTCTACACCTGGTTCCTTTCCGAGAAAATGATGGATATTTCCTACAGAAACATTATGAGAAATGATGCTATGTCTGTCTGAAGCCCCACTAAGTGGAATACATGGGTTGACGCTGTCATGACCGAGACCTTCTCTCGTTTTTATCAATTAGTTTACGGACCAGACTCCTTTGTTTCACTCTTGTCTTCTCTCAGACTTCTCGGTCATTTTGCACCGTCAACTTTCCTATTCCCAACTTTGGCCATTCCGTTTTTTATATTCGTTTTATAAATAGCAAAACTAAACCTGAAATTCTCTGTAATATATATTCCATTAGTAATTCTACTCTCATGTTATTACAATTGTAATTATTGTAATTTGCCTAATCCAACTATTATTTTATTAACTTTAATGCAAAATTGTTCCTGCGAATACGATTGTTGTACATAGGTTATACCTACTAGTACAAATCAACTGATATCTTGATAATATTGATAAAAGTTAAAGAGTAGAGTAGATAAAGAGTAGATTGACCCCCTGTGTCGACAAAAAAGAAGCTATTTCAACAGTATAGAACGTTGTACTGTAAGTGTATTGTTGCGGCGCTGCTGATATTTGAAACTATTTATGTTTGACACAGTTTCTTATTTACTTCTGACGAAGAAGCAATTGAGTTTTTTGCTATCATGTGAGTCCATGTAGGTGAAACGTTAAAGTAAAGGCATCGAAGGAGGTCTGTAGGGAATAATCATTTATTCCCATCACCTCCAGTTTGGTTGGAGCCGTGCAAAAGAACTCATCGCATGTTGAATGTGGATTACTTCAGAAAGTTGGGAAGTTAGACGACGGTTAAACCCTAGGTGAAAATAGATATGCAATCTAATTTCTGGGGTTGGTTATCCCAAAAAATTTTCAAGTGAATAATGTAGAAACGGCACCCCAACGTCTCATTTCTTCACTCGACCGGAGGAAATCGATGCAAAGCCCGTAACATATGAGTGGTGTCCTTTGAGCTCAACCGACTCTCATCATTTCTCCATAGAGCAACTTCACACACACACACACGCTTTCACTTGCCCACAGCTGAGCACAGAGAGACTAAAGGGCTTCTCCAGCCCACGAGAGCAGACAAGAAGCCTTCTTCCTGTGACCATTAGAACCACTCTCTGTAAGTAGTGACACTTGAGCAGCTCCAACTCTGAATTACTCTGTCAGCCAACATCCTATTTACTCCTTGCTCAACTCTTGGCACGCGGAGCTCTAAAGTCTGGGCTACATAGTATCCATTGCCATTGCTGTTATCTTCTACTCCTTCGTCTTCGTCTTCGTCTACTTTTCGTTGTGGTGCTTCTTCGTAGAAACCCATCGACTACTGCCTCCCGTCCAATATATTTATTTTCTTAGAGGAAACCTTACTTTTATTCCTGCTTTCTTCTATTAACTACTTTTTTCTCTCCTGCTTTCCCCGAGCGGGCTATTCTACTATGAGGAAGTCGAGCCTTGTCCGCCACCGTATGCAATCTATCAGGATTCTACGAGAATGGCCCAGCTCATCGATGCACACTTGAGATTGTGCTAATGCAGATGGATCGAGGAAATGCTCCTCCAAGATTTTTCTTTTATTTCTTATTTGAAGCAAGTCGTTGCAAGATATTTTTCTTTTCTACTTACACACGCAGAGAAGGAAAGGGGGAATGAGCAAAGTGAATCCAAGAGTTCAACACGCATTTCCTCCCTTTCAAAATATAGCTCTTTTCACTGGTCTTTGAATTCAAGTTAAGTAACTAAGAAAAAGGAATAATGGAGCGTGTACCGGCTGCTCTTAATTTGCTTCAAGCAAATCTTTTCGGCGTACTTATCATGCACTATGATCTCGTTTGTCGATTTGGAAAGATCCTTTCCGCATCCTTTTTTCAATTAGCTGTGAACGCTGTAGTCAAAGGGATGCCACTACCAATTCATCTCCTTCCTTTCTGTAAAATTTAGACGTACTCTTTTTCTTTTTTTCAAATTCGAAGGCACTGCTTTTTTGTTGAACACTAAGAGGATAAAGTCTGCAAAAGAAAAACAAGGAAAAGAGTGTAGGTGTAAAAACACGGTCATGCATCCAATTTCTCCTTTCTTTGCTTTGGGCTCAGCTACAAAAGAGCTTTCACTATACAGAAACGTAGAAAGCAAGTTAAGACTCTTCGGCTTGAAATCGATAGTACTTCACATTGCACTTACACTTGACTCATATATTACACTGTGAAGAGGAAACAAGTTTATGCTGTCTTTACAACTTTCCCTTTGTTTGACCGACTGTGAACAAAAAAGACAGAACAGAGAGAAGAATATAGACAGAATGAAAAGAAAGAAAGAAAGACCTAAAAGCTTTAATATCATTTGGTCGTGATTCTCACCCAAGAAGTACCAAAGCAGGATGAAAAAGTTAGCTTACGAAAACAACAAACGCATTTTTAACCTCTTGAGTTAAAGCAGCGTGGCGAGAATGAGAAACAGTATGTTAGTATATAATGTGAGTAGTGTAGTAAATACTGCTGGTATACTTATACAAAAGACGATGGTACGATAGTTTACTAGCAGCGAACTAGTACTATAGATTTGGATTTGAAATAGTAGTACGTAAACGCATAGTGTGTAACTATATAACTTATGGTATGGATATATAACTTTCGAAGAAGTTATGAGTTTTCTATCATATCTATTCGGCGATGTGTATTAAGATACCCGGAATTCCATCTGTATGAAGTCAAGCATTAGATGGAACAAATTGCTCATCATGCATCTGACCGTATGATATTGTGTGAATCGGAGACAAGGAAAATACTAAGTTTGTACTTAAGCTTCGATTGACATGCCTTGTCGGCAGTTTGTAAAGAACAGTGAAAGAGAGAGAGAGAAAGTCGGCGTTTTGTGACCCCTTCGACTTACTCACAGACGGTGCATTGCTTGTCTTTTCTCTTTTATGCTCATCTTGCCATTGTGAGCAAGGACTCAGCCGGGTAACTTTGCCCTCTTTTACTTTACTTTCTCTCATTTTGAGGACGTCGATTCTCCACGGCCCGTCAGTCACCTCGAGTGCTCACACTGACTGCTCAAGCATAATGGATTCGGCTCAAAAGCCAAAGAAAGCTGCATTTCAAGGGGAAGCCCCTACAGGCATCAGAGTAAAAAGCTCCAAAGAGCTCTAATAGAGAAGTAATCATATGAGGGGAAAGTGGATTTAAGTTTTTTGGCCAGAGGAAACGAGATGAAAAGATGTGAGGAAGACTTTTGGAGTTTTGTATCTTCATGTTGTTCTTAGCCTTGTGTGGTGTCCCTTTCCTTTTATAAAGACAATGTGAACCCGCATGATACGACGATACGAGCAACGAGCAAGAAACGTATGTACGACTTTCGTTCTTTGAAGACAGGACATAAGCAGCAGTGAGAAGGAACAGAAACAAATGATGATGTTCCATGTTCCCTTGGAATCTTCCTTTCTTGGAAAAAGCCCTTGTGCATGTGAAAGTGCGGCCAGAGCAGGAGAGAGGCAACTTTATCATCTATCCTGCACAGGATGGATGCAGGCATGTGTGGCATGGCTACTGGCTCTACTAATAGACTTCCTCTTTCACATTGTCTTATCTTCAGCCAGCAGGAGAAAGTCTTGACAAGTTGTGCTCTCGTGGAAGTTTCATTTGGCAGAGAATCTCTCATCTCTGCAGCCTACATTCTAACTACTACACTTTATCTGAGGAAAGCCGAAGCACTGGCAGGGTGGCCCCCATCAAGTTCAGAAATGAGCCCAGAGGCTCACGTCGTCGTCAACGGTCTAGAAATCTCCTGTCCGTCTATCGCTCCCTAGCCAGCATTCTGCCATATAAAAGTATGTGGTTCCAGGCCAGGCCACTTCGTCAAATTTAGTTTAACACGTTTGGAAGCTCATAATACGCCGCCTGCATTTATGCTTTGCTAAATTATTGAATCCAAAACGAGTAAATGTAAATTTATATTAACTCCGGATTCCACACATTGTTTGTACTATATTATCAACTTTTGTACATCAAATAAAATGCCAGAGGAATTTAAAATGGAACACTTTGTATGTTTTCAGTGATAGGACATGTTTCCGACGGAGCTAACCGGAACCCATATGGACTGGTAACGACGACCGCCATGAGCATCCCAAAAAATCACCCGTTCCTGGACAGGGTTGCATCTGCCAATGTCACGGCGCTCTTGGGCAAAGCAGCTTATCTCAACTGTCGAGTTAAAAACTTGGGAGACAAGACTGTAAGACTTTTTTGTATTTACATTTCTTAAATCATTTTATAATTCATACATTCAATATTTTACATATATTTCACACCATGGGCATTTTGGATAATAGGGGTTGTGCCTTTGGTGGGCACGCCGAAACTGTCTTTATTTACGGCAAAATGTTCGAATGTATCGCCTTTTTTAAATCACGGTAGAACACATTTGGACGAGTTCACACACCATTAAGCTTGGCCATAGAAAACTTTTCTACTTTGAAAGTTATGGTCAATTAGGTCCTCACTTGTTTTTTTATCTGCGTGGATGGCGAGGCGTTTGAACTCATTTAGTTTGTGTTGATTTAGGCTTCTGTCAAAGCAAGGAGTTATTGGATGTATGTAAATTTTTCCGTGTGCGTCTCGATAACATTTGAATGCACGTAGATGTACAGTATATGTAATCTGAAATGAGGATATTTTGGTGTGAAGCCTGTGACCCCTCCCTGTAAGAATGAGACTCGTTTGTCATCAGTGGAACACTTGGCGTAATCCTTCAGGAAAGTATGCATTTTTAGGCAGTTTTATGAAACTTTGTTTCAAAGACATGGAAAAGGAGGGTCAATGCGGAAAGACTGCATGTGGGTTTTTCCTGCCACTACGCCGAGTAAAAAATCCGGTAAACTTATGTAGTGTTATGACTTGGAAGGCAATCGTGACAAAGTGGGAACGCGTGCACGGGGTTTGTTCGTTCACACTGTGGCTCGGTCTTGTCTGCTTGGCTGGTCGGAGAGTGGACTCGCTGTCAATTGTCATGCACACAGGACTCGATCAAAGTCAAGGGGAACTGGTTTCACTTCACAAAGCTCAGGTCCACAACACGACGTAAGCCCGGCAAAGTATGTGTAAAGTCGTCGAAGGAGAAACGCTTTATTCGCTTTTCTTTATCAAGGGACTGCGGTTCGCAAGCGTGTTCAAGCTGTACTAAGCTGGCGCGACATAGCAAGTCCTATGGAAGAAGACACAGTGGCAGCGTCCACGCCATTCTGTTTGACTTTCTCTTTCCCCATTTGGGAGTCATGTTTATGGAAATCAGGAGACTGTGTCTCTTCCTGCTTGCAGGGTGTGCGGAACTCTGTAGAACTGTCTCATTTGGCGAGGAGCCCTTTGCTAAACTTGCCATTTAAGGAGACGTAGTAATCAAATCTTGGAGCTTAGGAAAAGTACACATACTAGAAACGAGTTTCTCTCAGGCCGTTAGTCTGCCTAGGCAAAGACTTCCTATTATTCTCATTTCTGACGACTCTGAGTGTAATCCTCTTTTGCAAAGAGGAAGAGGACGACTCTCTTAACTGCTCTGGCCCATTCCCCACTGCCTATCATCCAAGACCCAGGCTCATTTCCTGACTGTCTCGCACATTCACCTAGATAAATATGTACAAATACTCAAGTCCCATTGCTCGAAGAGTCACCGTCTCCAGAGTTCAGTCTCCAGTCTTTATGCTGAATGTTGAGAGGCCCATAGTTCCTCATCAAGTGTCTTGCCTCCTGTCTCCCATCGATCTCATTACGCCTTCTGCCTCGAGACTTCTACTGTTTTATCGCACACTTTCTCTTGTCTAATGCCTAATACTTGCACTTCCCCACCCTCCATCCCAGTTACTCTTACAGTTCCTTTTCTTCTTTTCACTTTCCACTCCAATTCTTCAGGCAAGTGAACACACGTGAAGCGGAAAGCTGTAGCACACGCTCCGCTTTTTGTCGAAGGTGCGGTACACCTAGATGACAAAATTTTCCGGTTTAACTCCGTAATCACTAAAGCGAAGCACTCTCTCTCTCTCCAACAATTTGCTATTCCCTCTTGCAAATGAAGTGGCACGCTCTTTACTCCGCTTCTCTGTCGTCTCTTTGTTCCTCCGCATTAATTCCTAATGAATGAATTCCTCTATCAAATTTCATCCCCTATGCATGCGCTTCCTTTCTTTACTCGTACGTTTAACAGAAGCAATCTAGGAATGTATTAATACGTAACGTCTCGCTCACCAACAAGATAATACTAAAAGCTACACATAGATATTCCGTTTGTACTGATGCTTCACTTCTATATGATTTCAAGATTTTGGAAGAGTTGTAGAGTGAGAATCAGAAAGGGCAACCCTAATTGATGACAGCGTGACATGACATGCGAGCAGGTGTAGTCAACTACACATAAGGTTTGGATGAACGACGTATTCTTCATTAATATTTGCTCTTAATAGAGACAGAGCATGTGAGCTCCACAACGAAATTGATTTGCCGCACGAGCACAAGTAAAACATTATACTTTTGAGTATAGTTGTTTGCTTGTGTTCCTCGTACACCCACATTTGTTTACAAAATGAACAATCTTCATTCAGAATCACCGGGAAACGTACGAAAAGAAGGGGAAATGATTCAGCTACATCGTAGTTCAGCATTAACGGATTGCAAAAATCTACTGCTTTCCTTAAGTTACTTTCACTGTACAATAAGACTTTTCAAAGCATTGGAAACATTGCAAGTACTACGTGCGTGGATGTATTGGTGTGGTGGAGCCACTGACCCAGTGATTGATTGAAAGATTTCATTTTAGTTTGTTGATAGAAGGCAACACGCTTTCTACTACAACTACAATCCACTTCCACAACCTAGAATGAGATTGTGTGGAGTATTATTACTATGCTTACTTGCTACCAGACAATTGCCTATGGTCATGATTAGTTGTTTAGGCAGAATCGATAATATCATAGATTTGGTGAATGCCGAGTCTCTGTTTTTGATTACTCTATTTCATCGATTAAGATCATTAACAAAAATTCAAAACTATCCATGGGATAACGCAACTACAGCAAATTAAAGTTTTATAGGAAATAACTCAATGTAAAAATGATTACATTGTCAAAATTACAGGGTATAAAGTTTCTGCTATTATAAAGTTTGCTTTTAAAAAACTCAATCAGCTGGATCAATTTAAAAATCAGAGACGCTGGAGTTGAAGAAATTTCCCCTGAGAGCACGAGGAGGGTTTCATTTTTCACTTTTGTTCACGCAAGAATTTGTAAATACGCAACGATACCCTGAATCTAGCTTTTAGCTTGCTTCAAAAATGGTTCTTGTGAGATGAAAGCTGGGAGATGAAGGAGCTTGGTGCGTTACGACGTTGCATGAGCATGTAACTAATACTATCTTTTAGGTTTATAATGTGAGTAAAAGTGTTTTTACGTTGATGTTACACTCATATATGAGAGGAGGGAAATAGGTGCTGGAGATTTCAATGGAGATTAGTCTCCAGCCGAGGAAGCATAATTCGATTACCATCTCTTACCTTGTTGGCAAAGCGGTTCCAGGGAATTTAAAAAGACGGCTGCGTAGACTCTCGAGTCTTGACAACATCACAAGCTAATGCTCCTGTAAATTTGAAAGCAGTATGCAGTAACGTTGCATGCACCTGCAACACGTATGAACCTGGCTAGCCACACTCTCTCCATCATTTTTCAATCATCTTGTCCAAAAGTGATGGAGTTCAAGCGGCTTAAGTTTGGTCTGGTGGTGTATAGCGCTTTCACTCAACCGTATTTTGACTTGCAAGTTTTGTAAGAACATGCCGCTAGCATGAGTGAATGTTCACTTCCTTTTTCGCGAAATGACAAAGAAAGGTTATAAGAAGTAGAGGTAAAAACAGGTTAAACAGGTTATAAGGGTTTTAAAGAATCTCAGTCATCACACAAGCACAAAGCTCAAAAGACCCCTGAGGCTGTCAAAATTATCAAAGCGAGCGACTTGCTTTACGAAATCGAATGTGAAAGTTTCTGCTGAGCTTTTGCTTGTCGACTTGTCCCGCGATTCACGAGAGTGCATTGAGTGAAGCTGCTGGACTCACTTTAAGAATTGACTGAGTGTTAGATGTGCTCACTCCTGGAGACTTTCTTGTTCTTGAGAAACCGGCGAAAACTAAACCCGGAATACTGGAAGAGGACAAGGAAATGGATCGATTGTCACGTTGGATGAGTCCAGGCATGTTAGTCTACGGTGAGACATGTAAAAAGAATACTCGCCTTGTTGGCTCTCGGTTCCTTCTCAATATAACTTGGTTTTTCTGTACCGCTTTTCTCGCTGTCTTCGGTTTGGGTCCAACTATCATTGCTTGCACGACTTTCATTCTTTCATGCCCATGCATTAATGCATGTACTCATGAAACTGTCTCTTTAAAAGACAAGAAATTCTCTCAACTACAAAACTCTTTCGTTCCTTTCGCCTCACTTTAGCATTTCGAAATCCGTAGTTTCTTGGAAACGCGGTGTCCGTAACTTGCACAAAATCCGTTTCTGGTTTCCTGTAAATGTGTTCGTGTCTTTGAGTAGAAGTCTGCCTACCTTGACGATTCCGGAGCGAAAAAGTTTCATTAAAACTCGGGGAAAACACGACGTAGTACTTGTAAAAGGAACTTGAAAATGGGCGCAAGAATGCGATTTCTGCTTGAATGAATCAGCATTTTGCTTGTTCGTACTACATTGCATTTGAAAAGCACAAAGTAATGTGGGCTGTGTATGTGCGGGAGACTGCAATGTGGCTAACCTGCCCGTATCCCCTAGTAGGTGTGACTGTGACTGCTCGCTTGCAGTACATTATGGTCTCCTTTCGGTGAGGATCTGGTTCGGAGAAAGTGCACAAAAAGAACCAGCACACGTGCTTCTTTTTCTTATTCCCTGCATGAATGCGTTCTCCACACATCATATAGCTCATTTTTGTCGTTCGTCCGTATTTAATGTTTTTGGCCAGAAAACTCATCTCCGGAATAGGATGGTCACAATATCACATTCTGAATGCGGCACTATCTATAATAATTCATCAAAAGTTGATAAAGTTTATTGGCTTTTAGCCTGACAAATATTGGCGCGTCAGAGCGCCCAACTCATTCACCGTCACGAAGTCTTCTACGTAATTTCGGAAAGCAGTTGTGGCAACGATTCCCTCGTGTGTCTCTAACATTGGTAAACCCACAGAACATTGTCCATTCAATCTATCTTTGGCTGAGCGGTGGCCATGGTTAACGGGTTCCTGGGACTCGTTGCCATTATAAACTTTGCCCGTTACAAACCTTGCTTCATGGGTGCAGGGTTACCCATTTCAACTTGTATGCTGCAATTATTTTGTGGTTTTCTCCTCTCATTTGTTTCCAACCAGCGAAATTCAGGGTAACGTATTGGGACAACTTTCTTTCGCCTTTTGTATTTCAGCTTATAATATGACCCAGCTTTGATTGCATGAAATGGGTTTCATGGAAGAAATCAGGACACACTATAACTATATTAGTATTATAGGTTAAAGATAATATGTTGTACGAGGACACATTTATGAGTTTAGTCGTTCTTTATGTGCACTTTGTCACATCGGAGCCACGGAGGCGCGAATAAATTCAATACTCAAATAAACAAGATAGTACTTCTCTTTCTCTGTATTGTAACATATGGGACGAACTCCAATAGACTAGAGAGTCTGGCAAGCAAAAGTTCACGGGTATAGTGTTGTCGTTCATTTGTTCTCGTCGGCGAACTGTGTGAGGAACAATAGAACGCAAGATTGGAGAAGACAATGAGAGGTGTGGACGTGACACTGTCACTCAGGCTGAAGTCAGTGTGACGCCTCCTCAATTTCCCGTCTGCGATCGCTCAGGAACAAAAAAGAATATACCGGTGTTTGGGTACTGCGGAGAAAGAACGCAACATGCAACGTTCGTCATTCAATGTGACAAGAACATTTTCCTTTAGAAAATTGTGTGTATTGCACACAAAACTGTTTGTATGTTCGAATTTGCCCAAAAATATCGCAAAATGGGGAAACAAAGAACGCGGTCTCCAGTGGAACTGTATTATTCCAAATTCCTACTTATTATTTCAGGCAAACTTTGAGTTCCAGTGTAGTGTTTCTAGTACGTACAGAGAGCTGTGTTCGGATTTGTAGTGGTTAATAAACGCCACGGTTTTGCGAGCTCACTATTGCCACGAACCTTAATAAAATGGCGGTTAAACCGGAGTCAGGTCCGTAGATTTTGTCTACTCGGAATTATTGTCATCATTTGAGATGTGCATATTCCGTTGGCACGGCAGACAACGGGAGTCTAACAGGCAATATTATTAGGGGTAATAGTAATAATCATTACAAGAGAGAATCTCTCGGTCTCTTCCCATCTCGCTCGCTGCTTTGACTTTCCTTTGACTCGCTTTTCTCTTGCTGAGCTTTGGACTCTTTTGATTCGTTTGTCTAGCACTCGAAGGACTCGAAATGGAAAGAATGGGATGGAGAAAGCAATGGTGCGACCAAACTGTAGTGACTGCAGAGAGAAAGAGAGAAAGCGTTTCTCTCTACCGTTTCTTCTTTAGAGACACACAATGCCGACAGTTTGGCTTATTAAAACGAGTTTGAGAGTCTAAACTCTTACGTCGGGGAAAGTGAGTCATGTTTGGGACGACGGAAATGGAGAAAGTTGTTGGTTTCCTTTGCGTATGAATGAAAAAGGACTGATTGAGCTCAGTGCTCACGAACCATCCATAAGTGCGCATTCAATATTTATTGTAGGGAGAACCGCGACAGTTGAGGGAAGCCCTTTGCACAGCAGAAAGGAGAAGAGGCCACTTCAAATGAGGAGGCAAGTTGGGTCGAGACGCATTAGGAATGCGGAGCGAGGGCACATCCAAAAAGGCATGTGGCTCAGAATGCCAAATTACGATATCTGTGAGCCAAAAAGCCGCCTTATGCTCTCAAGTCTGCGTAGCTGTCATGTCATCTGTGTGAGGTCGCCTCTTCTTTTTCTGTCTGCACAGACTTGCATGATGTTCTGTCTGGTTGTTATGCTCTTCCTGTGCCCACCCCACGTGCGAATTACGACTTGTGCTGAGCACACACTTTTTCCGTGGCCCACTTGAAACAAAAAGACACAACTTTCTTTCCATGAAACTACTAGTTTGTAGCCAGTACAAACTCGTATATAGCCGTTCTCTCCTTTGAGAATAGCTCAGTAACACGCGCAATTGACTTTGTGGATTGTAGCAGTATACCATAGATCATGGAGCCAGGAGTTGATTGGGCGGTCTGATTGTCAAAATTGCAGGTATCCTGGGTTAGGCACCGGGATATTCACTTACTCACAGTGGGAAGATACACGTACACGACGGACCAACGCTTTCGGGCTCTGCACCAACCCAATTCCGAGGACTACACATTGGAGATCAAGTATTCACAGCACCGTGATTCAGGCATCTACGAATGTCAAGTTTCCACCACGCCTCACATTAGCCATTACGTACATCTTAATGTCGTGGGTAAGCACTTGTCTTTTGTATTATACTCTCTTTCTATTCTATTGCTTCCACTTGCTTTCCATTATTACGGAGGACTTTGCACAAGATAAGTAGCCAAGGAGTCCATATAAGGTTCCCTATATGCTACAACTGCGGACATTCCTGGCGCTCCTGGACTTTGTCCGGATGCCCAAAACTGCCCTGTGGAACAAATGAGCAGAGGAAACCCTGGGCTCATCATTCTCCGTTTGTCCGTGCAATAATGGCCGTTTGCACAAAGCTCCGTCCGTCATCATCATTGTGCACCAACCACGAATCGTCCGTCCGCCGCACATTTTTTCAGAAACTCTGAACGACTCAACGGAGCAGACGAAATGAACTTTTTCGGCTCGAGTGTGTGAGTGAGTGAGAGTGTGTGTAGTAGATGTGCGAATGTGTGCATTCTACGTCGACACGCAGCTGTCCAGGCCAAATGTGCCCACAAACCACAAGTCCTGGTTGGGTTGCGTGACGGAACTCAATTATCATAATTTTCAACACAAATCCATGTGTGTTTTCTGAGTTTTAAAGCGTCGAAATAATCCTTCACTGAATAGTTCTAATGTGAATTAATTTCCAAGTCTTCTCATCTGTGCTTTGCTGGAAAACTAACCAAACTAAATTGAAAGAGAAACATAAAATGGGAAAGCTTATAGAGCTTCGTCCCGGGCTCCCGACTCATCGCTTCTTTTGTACTTGTTACATTCAGGAGCCCGTCGTTGCTGTTGTTATGCTAATGTAGATGTTAATGTAATGGAAGCAGTAAAAGCGACGTTGGCAATATTTGAGTTAAAATATGAGCGGGTTGACCTAAGTTTGTTTGTGCGCCTCTAGCAAAACTGTGTAAAAGATGAGAGAGGAAACAGGTGGTATTTGCGTAGCTAAGTATAGTACAAAATTTTTTGTTTTATCATCCTCCGTACCGTTCGAATGACTCCTTTACCCAGGGAGAAAGCTCAACAGAAAGTAAAGCGATGCTGTAGGAAAAGACGACCCATTAGGTTGTCTTCGGCTACTTTGGATTGAAAAAGATATGACTTCTGTATTTACAGAGGAAAATGACAGCTCGTAAAGTGGGCGACGAGGCACTAATAGGCAGATGAAACATGAGCCTCAAGAGCTGCAAAGCTGCATATATTTGCTAGTTGTTTTTTGTGTCTTTTGTCTTTCACTCTGCGTAGCTTTCCTTTTTGCTAGAGCAGGAGCCGAAGGAGGAAGCAATTGGCGACGGCATAACAGAGTTCATAAACATGGCTCCAATGACATTTCGCGCTCGCCAAGATTTTATCACTTTGGCTGCTCACTGTATGTCGTTACATATTCCGTTCTCTGCCTTTCATCCCTGCCGTAGTCGTCAAATCTACAGCAAATCACACGATTTCTCCTGCATATGTTCTCTGTTTTCCCGTCAGTGTCTTATGGCACCATGTCGACTGAATTCAAAATGGCCCAGTGAAGGAATTTACAACCCAAAGATGTTGCTTGGTTGCTTTTGCTATTTCATTCCTTTCAGGATTCCCTCAATGTGTTCACTACTTTCACATGGTAAAGTTTTACACAACAGACTGGACTACTTCTGTCGAGGATCAATTCTCAGCTTGTGTCTAAAGCCGTCAAAAACCTCGAGCGTCAAGCCGCGTCGACATAAACTTGAGAATGAACACTCTGCACTCTTGAATTTTCTGTTTGCTTTCTTCGTCTTGGCTGAAAGAGGAGAAGGGTTGAGGGAAACAAGGTTGTCGCCATGAATCAACTTGTCACTTAGTCTCAGTAACTACTTACGCTCACTCTCATCACCCGTCGCAGCAGCACACAATGGAACAGATTTCTGAACAAAAAACAAGAACAGCGAGAACATCAGTGATTACAACCCGAAGCATCTCGAAAACTTCCACTTTTTAATCTTCTTTTTCCGTTCCCGTGTTTCCAGCCATGAAACAGCCATTTTTCTCGTCAGCTAATGCAATTTTGATTGTGATATGAGATGAAAACGAGTTACAGCTCAGTAAAAGAATAAGAAGCAATTATTTTCTTGACACTTGAAACAAACTCCGCCAAAGCGTTACATGTCTATTTACTTTTATATTGAAATGTCAATAGGGCCCGTAAGTCCTTTTGTAGTAGAGCACTTATCAAAGGGATGATGATAGACACGACATCTAATAATATTATATTTTTCAATTTCAAAAACTAGGGATCACTTTTAAGGCGTCTACGTCTAAAAAATTGATGTTTTAGAAAAATATATGAAATATAATCGCTAAACAATAAGCTTCATGACAGGAACCGGTTATGTCTCTCAAAAATTAGGCTAATGAAGTCTTTATGGGTTTGAATTTCGACACTAGGAAAAGTGAGCGTCGCTATGCTCATCTTCATGTAGTGAAAGAGGACACTTGATGCGGAAACAGAAGCAGATGGAAAAAGAGACGAGTTGGAGTGAACGCAGTGAAAGCAAATCCATTAGCTGAGCACTGAAAGCTTCTGCTGCCAAATATTAATTTGGCAGAGCATGTAATTGAATACGAAGTACGTAGTTTAGACTGTATAGACCTCAGCCTCTGCCACACTCGTGACGACATGCCAACAACAGCGTTCTTTCACTTTTCCTTCTGATTATCACTGTCGTGTGTGTTTCCCTTTCGCTGAGTAATCGTAATAATATTCCGAAGCATTTCACGAAACCCCAAAAGATACTCCACAGACATCATGGAAAGAGAAATATAGTATCATAGAAAACCTTCATGTGCTCGTCTCAATGTTAGCCTTTAAGTGGCCTATTCATTGACGCACTTTGTGCTGTGCTCTACCGTACCGTCAAAGTTATAAAAGTGAAACTCACTGCTCTACTCTCCAAAGAGTCCCATCAGACTTCATTTAATTAAAATATGAGCTAAAGTGTTTCTCGAACCTTGAGTCGACCTAGTAGCTGCCTCAGTTTTCCCGTTGGTACCCTCCTTTCAAAGGATCACCACATCTGACACAATAGGAATTTCTCTTAGTTTATCTCTCACTCCCAATTTTGCTTGCAGGACTTTCCGGATCACTAAGCAAGACCTCACTCTCCTAATATCATATTTGACTCCAGCTATTACACTACTCATATTGCGATTACATATAGTGCGGAATTGGTCCTAACATACAGTTTTGAATTTTTCTCTGCAATATGACACTCAAGAAATGTTCTGCTTCTCAGTTATACTGTATATTCTATATTATATCGGAGTCAATTTTAGGTTAATGTTATGAAATCCCTTCGGTTTTATAATATACTATCAAATGTTCATCCAAAAATTATAAGATTCGCATACTACTCCAGAATACCGAAATTTACGAAGATTTCTGTCATGCCTTGGCAAAAGCTTTGTCCACACGGGCAGAGGACATGTTATGCGAGCAGCTTAGATAATATCGATATAAGATGGTATTTGGTTCCACTGGATCTGCAACGTAGGGATTCATTATACGATGTGACCCAAATGCGCTATTTCCCTGAGTCAAATACTAGACTTCAGCATTCCAGGCAAAGATCGGAAGGAGATGAAACTGCAACTCCGTTCGATGAAATTGATACGTCGCCAACATGTCAAAATGATGTTGAGGAAAAACCATTCCATTTTTTCTACGCACGCAAACATGTGTACGAACCCACCTCCAGAGATCGATATTTTAGAGAAAAAATTATTGGCTGAATGTCCCTTTTTGGAAGTTGCTAGTACTGTACCACAACATAAGCAATGGTTTGTGTTGTCAAACCCTCGGAGAGTCTTTTACCTCTCACCTTCCTTCATTTGACCTCGATTGAGATAATGTTCTTTGATGTCTAGTAACGCTATTTATATTTTAACTATTTTTGATTGTAAAATTGTAACTGTTTTGGAAATGGTTCGTGATGTAACGTGTAACGCGTGATGCAAAGAAAATTATAAAATAATGTTTAAAACTTAGTCGTCCGTTTGCAAGTTTTGTATTTAGACATGTTTGTTTAATTGAAAAACGTGTGAAAAATGGAAATTTACGTATGAGTTGGGTTGGTGTAAGTCCTTTCGCGAAGTTTCTGAAAATGTATGAAAGCATGGAAGCTACTTTTGTGTTACTTTTGAACGTTTTGTTTTTTATTTCTGAGATGAGAAATAATGGAAGACGAAGACGCATTCTTTTGCAGTGCGACAGGCTATAGCCAGGGTATGATTCAGTGAAGCTCTTGTTTTTGACTCTCTTGTGGTTTGTTTTTTTTTGTCTAGAAGTTGAGTGAACTTTTCAGTCACGAAACTTACTTTCATGTCTTGTCCTTTTCTGAATCCTATGTGCTTTAGTAAGTTTCCTTCTTTCGCTGCTTTATTTATATTTGCAATGCTGTGTTTCAGTTTCTACGTGTGCATATGAGCGAACGTGCATGCAACGTCTGGAATTCTTAATTCGCAAGTGAGAGAAAGCCAAAATGGCTTTGAGTAATTATAAAAGATGGAGAGGGTAGCATGGTTTTTAGCTAAGGCAATCAGCTCCCACAACTCATCATTTGGAATGAGAGGGATTTTTCCTCCGTTGTTTAATTTATTTTGAGCATTTCCTTTGTTGCGGGGGAATACTTGTTATTCACTTATATAAGAAGGAGGGTGAAAGTCACCTGATGCCAGAGTCAGAGAGCAGCGCACAAACATTGCATCATGGTCTTATACAATTCGAATGGTGTTATATTATAGTGTACACGTACAGTATATCTGTAGGAACTGAATAGAAGTATTAGAAATCTTCGTAGGAGGAGTACCAAGTACTATAATGCAACGTGAAGGATGTGGGGAAGAAGAAAGAGAGAGGAATGAGAGAAGCTCCGGCTTCTCTCTTTAGAATACAAATACAAACAAGGAACAACATGCCGAGTCCTGGTCCGGGTTGGGTAAACAGTTGGACAACAAACAGTGAGACTGTGAAAGAAAGGAAAGGAGAGAGACGCATTAGGAGCGATTACCATCCCATCATGTACGCCAACTTTTCCTCCGGCTCTAATTTGACGTCCGGCTTTTGTTTCCTATCTTTTGTCCTCGGGCTGCCTCATCACTTTAACCACGGTTCACAACCACACAGACCGGAACTCGGTATTTGGGCATGTTTGTTTCTCTCTGTGTGGATTCTCTTCACACACCAAATAGCCACGGCGGAATCCCACCATCACCAGGCAAGGTCACAAATCCGAATGAAATAAATAAATTCTCTTTCGCATGTAGGTTTGCCAACAGAAAGTTGAAAGTGATCGAGTCATCTGAGTAGTGTAGTGGAATTGAATATTTATGTTGATGCATCTGACTTTGTGTGGGAACCATATTCGAGTCAGTGATACGTAACAGAAATCCAAGTCTGCAAGCCAATATGCAGTGAGTTTACAAAATAGGTGCAGGCGAAATGCAAGGAATCAATTTCCGTTTGCAATGGTTCTACGTTATGGATTTTGTGAGGCCGTCACAGTCTTTGATTATGCTTTCACTCAGAGGATTTTGTGGCATGTGGCAAGTCTTTGTAGAGGCTTTATGTTCTGAAGACTCGACGAATATGAGGGTAAAAGTGAGCTTGTGCAACATAAAAGACCCAAGTTTTTTGACGCAATTTATTGATATGCTGAATACGAGGGAATACGAGTGCCATATTTACTGAGCTCTTTTTTCACTGTGAAAAGATGTAAAAATTAGGAGTCGACATAAAAAAAGCCGAGTTGGAGGATCGTAAAACACCTTGAATTTTCTTTCCGCTTCCAAGCAGTCTGATTCTTACATCGTTGCTCAAGAGTGCAGAATTCTTACTTGTGAATTTCTGTTCATGAGCCTTTTTGACGGCGCTTAAGACGGGCAATGTTCTTCGTTCACGTTCCTTAAGTAATCCTCAAAAGCTTAAAGTGACGTTCAGGTTAAGATGCAAACATGGAGACAATGAGCTGTCGTCTTTACCACCCTTCTTTCCGGTTGTTACGCACGGAATTCGGGGCCATACCGGATCGCACTTCGTGATGTGATGAGCATTCGCTCCTTCTGCCCGGCGTCCTACTTATTCAAGCAGCGCACAATAACTTCTTTTGCTTTCTCTTCCTCGAAAAACGTCACAGTTTGTGCCCTACAAAATTATATCACTTCTTCGTCCTTTAATGGTATTTTTCACATTATATGCAGTAAAATATTCTATTATGTGATTGCTTTATACTTTTCATTGCTCAGATTTCGTAATTTTAATTTTCGTCTAATGGTAGACGTATTTTTTTACTACTCTTATTTTTTCATTTTCATTGCAAATAACTATGTAGTAATTCAATTAGATTAAGCACTATGACGTACGTTTTATTGCGTAGGGCGTTGTATATTTTTTATAACTTATTTTATATTTACATAGAATCTCGAATCCGACACAGAAAAATGTCAGCAAGTACGTCCATTGCAATATTTTAAGTGTGATTTCTATATCAAAAAATCGAAGATTCCTTTCACGGTGAATAAAAAATTCACAATTGTCCAGTGCCAAGAGCGCAAGCTTTTTAATAGATAGAAGGCCTAGATGGCTTCAACTATTGAATTCCTTGTAGATGAATGGACCGTAAAGAAGTGGTAGTTGACTGGAGACTACATATTTCATGCTGGCTAATGGCAAAATGTCGACATTCTTTCCGGTCCGCAAGCTTTTGCCATTGGTCTTTGAAGCAACAATAATATTTCCTCGGTTCAAGTCGAAAGATTTTGACTTCTCTTCTTTGCATTAATTGGGGTGACAGGAAGTACAGTAGAGTAGACAACATTCAAGATTCAACATCCGCGTTGAATTATCTTGTAAGAGCGTCTTGGCAGGACTACTTTTGTCGTAGAGCTAAGAGTGATACGGTTATACAATTTCATTTCTTGTACTGGTCTACTGGTTAGTATATGTTTGTAAACACATTTTGAGTGTATTTACTCTGGTTGGGACGGAAGGACGAGTGAGTCATTCGCTGTCGAAGTGGCACGTAAGGAAGTTGAGCACATCAACGCCACTGTTCAATTAGAATGCTCGCTATATTCAGTTAGGCCACATAATTAATACGTCTTCCCCAAGGAACGGCGCCCGTCTTCGTCTCTGTCTTCTTTCTCTGGTCTTGCTCATCTATCTCCGCGAGAGAAAGCGAGAATGAGACCTCAATCGCAAGTCACGACGACGACGCTGTCTTTGCCTTGGTGGCGTGCGACACATCGTCCATCCCTTCGTATACTTCCTCTGATGCGACTCAACCAGGGTTAATAAATAATGAGACAGAGTTGACACAAACATAGCCTGATATCCTGCTGGGAAGCCACAGGCACAGGACTGTGCTGTGTGTCTCTTACAATTCTTCACGTTAGACCGATCTGCAGCCCCGGCAACTTGTCTCG
Organism: Harlomillsia oculata; assembly: GCA_019776145.1. NCBI lineage: Eukaryota > Metazoa > Arthropoda > Collembola > Entomobryomorpha > Oncopoduridae > Harlomillsia > Harlomillsia oculata. The sequence goes on along the minus strand of JABASF010000021.1, from coordinate 63,817 downwards.
TCCTTCTATGAGTTACAACTTCTAATGCACTTTTCTTTTCTCCTTGTGAGATGTTTTCCTATTCCTGTTCGCCTTGGCAAGTTCCACGTTGGGATTCCCATAAGAGGGCGAGTCCAAAAGACTTTTCAAAAATGTTCCTATATCTTCTTACTACTTATAGTATTACTGTAACGTCTTTATAATACACAGTTATATAGAACGTAGTAATATATAGAGCCTTCAAAAATATAGCATGGCTTGGCGACGAGTGAAGTGTTTGATAGTCGAATTCCTTTCTTCCTTCCTACCTTTTTGTCGTAGTGTTTACCTCTTTTATTCGATTCTACTTTAGCACCAAGACCAGTATGAGAAGACTCAAAGAGCAAGGAACTTGAAAGAAAGGAAAGAAAAACAAGGAAACATGCTTGGCTCTCATGTTGAACACTCACATTTATTCTCATTTGTTCTTCGTACGACGCTTTTGCGGTGTGTGTGGTCCGTGTCGAAATTGGCCCGGTTCTAATAGTCAGTGAAAGTGTAGAATGACGTGTGTTTTGATCCACCTCCTCCACTATTACAGGGGGAAACGACACAGCCCTAAAGTTTTTACAACCTCACGGGCGAAATGAGAGTTTTGGGTTCGCTCACTCCTCAAGGGTCGCCCAACTTTCCCCTTTGTGAGAAGAAAGAGAAATCGGTTTGCCAACTTTCACTTCTTAAGGGGGAATGGAAATGCAGCTTTTGTTCCCTGCAGGCCGTTCCCATCTGGACGCTGCGATGTGATGGCACAGTCTTCGGCATGAGCAGAGCACTAGCGCAATGTACGCAAAGATGATCGACACAACCTTTTGGTGCAAAAGAAATGGGCATGTCTAGGCATGACAGCCTCCCTTGGTCGTGGAGGTACAAATAATGGCCTGTTGTTGAAATCCACAGTCTGGACACTCGTGATGGTTTGGCGGTGATATCTGTACACAACAGCATAGACAAAGGATCAAGTCTAAAAATAAATTTTTTTGAGAAAAGTGAGCTGTTGAGTCCTTGAGAGACAATATACAGAAAAGCTACGACTTGTAGTTTTGAGATACATACATAAAATGCCTTTGGGTTTGTGTGAAGGAAAAGGAAAAGACGGAAGAAAGTCTGAGACTACGGAAAGGATAGTCAAGTCTTGAAAAACAACGACGAGGACGGAGACGGAGACGACTTGTGTACACACCAAAGTCCATCGAGAGTCTGTCTTGAAACTTTATTATAAGGACAAATAATAGCACCTTGAGTGCGGGACGCAGGGACCGAAGAAGATAGCTATACACTTTTTGACTACGGTTCACGACTCACTGACTCTTCCGGCTGTAGAGTCTCAAATTATACATTTTTCTTTTGCTACGCTTGTTTTTCTGCGTTTGGTGTTTGCTGGAGCTCATGCTTGCGCTATAAAGAGAAATGACAGTGAAGCACTAAGTGACTTCTCAAATAGAGAATTGGCTGTCTTTGTCAGACAGTCTAGTGGCCATCTTTTCGCAAAATGCTCAATGTTTTTGCCTCATAAGCAGTCAAGACTGGGTACACATGGACTATGAACATTTGCATCTTTTGATTGACAAAAAATACCACTATTCTATCCCTCAAGCACTTTCCTCTTATTCTCTATTTCGGCTGGGGTTTTAGCAATATAACACCAGAACAAAAGAAAGTAAGAAAGGAAAGTGTACCCCAATGATTCTCGATTCTTGTCGTGACTCCACTCCTCGATTACCCTCAAAACTCCATCCAATCCTTGGAAGGAAGGTCAATTCCATCTCTGCTTCTCATTTCTTTGCTACAAGTTTGCTCTGCCTCATCTCCTTTGCTTTTTCTCCGAGTGCAATTGTGCAAAGAGCAACAAGAATGAAAGTAGTGGCATGTCTCCAGCTTCCTCTCAACTTATAGTATTATTCTCTATGTGTACAATGTGCAGAATCTCAGACCTACGAAGCAAATTGCTTTCCTCAACGTTCAATTTTTCAAACTCTCTGTATCAGAAAACTGCTGAATATTGTAAAAAATGTGTGCTCTTCAACTCTTTCACGGTCTCTTTCCAGAAACCAAATGGCAAAAACTTACGCTTCAAAACTACCATACGAAAAGGAACATATGCGTCCTTTGCAAAAAAAACATTCTACTATTGTCTCTTTTACAAAACAATGGCAATATACGAACCACACAATGGTTTCGAAAACAAATTCGTCCTGTTGTTTGTAACAAAATCGACTGATTACGCCCTCAAAACTTCATAATCTTATGACGACTTTACAATTGAAATGAAAGTAGAACAAGGGCTTTTCACTTTCACTACTTTGTAAGCCTTCGAAAGAGAACAGTCAGATTAAACGACATGGAAAATGTCCCTTGCTATTAGTTCTCATCAAATGTTCTCTCATATTCAGAAAATGGCAACACGCAGTAAAATACGGTATGCGCGTTTCCATTTTCCTAAGTTGTTTTGCAAATTAGAACTCACAAAAGCACTTAAATCCACAAAAACAATTTTAAAAAAAGGATTCTTCCGAATTGGACAGTTTGAGTCTATGTTGTATATTCGACAGAATAAAATTAACCTGTGCAATTATGCTATGCATGTCATTATTCTGAATCTTGTGGTATATATCCTTGCTTGGGAAAGGGAAGTGGAACGAAAGGGGTGCAACAGGGTGTAGATGGCTCGGAGGCAAGAGAAACTAAAAGCAAGAGTCATCAGTGCCCCATGTTTTCTACGGAGGGAAAGGATTATGCAAAAGTGATGGGATTAAAGTGGAGCAAGAAAGTACGAGGATGAGGGCAAAAGTGAAGGGATAATTAAATGAGGTTTTGCTCCTCTCTTCCCATTTCGTATGGTGGTCTACGTCCGGAGTCGGAGGCCTTGTTTCCCGACTGCACACACATTTCCGTCTCTTCCGCGCCTTGTCAGCTTGAACGTAGCTTCGCACAAAGACTCACTTTTTATGGCTCCTCGTCCTCCTTTGCATGTTTGCATATATTCCCAGTTTTGTGCGAGGAGGAAGACAAAAAGACTGTGCAGGAATTGAGAATAGGCCAGAGCATCATTACTGGCCTTGGTGAAAGTTGTGGATTGAATTGCTTTCCTTTTCCTTTTCCTTTAGCTTCATATTACAGTGTCTTTCGGAGACCGTTGCGTTGTCTTGATTCTTCATACCTATCTACTCCATCGTGCAATACAAAGTAGCACTATTAAACGTTACCACAGTGAGTAGCGGCGCACGAAACCATACCACCACTTTGGCATACTACCGCTATTATCGCTATTACACTATACTTACTTTCCTTTGTCGACCTTCCGCCTAACTTTAGCATGTTAGGAATTTTGGTATTATTGAGTGGGCCTCTGTTGTGTTTTATACTAAAAGAGTAGGAGTAGAAGAGCATTAAACTAAACTCTTGAACACTTGGAAAGTCAATGAATTGAGGGAGACTACCGCATTTCATCGCAGACTCGTAGACAGTACCATTTTGCGTGCCTCTTTATTTTTGTGCTTTGTTTTATATTATGGATTGTTATTAATGTTGGAGGGACGATAGGAATTTTGGACGGGCAACATGACTTCGATGACTTATTGACGCATTTGGGTGGGCAAGTGACGTTAACGTTACCGCTGAGTGAGCAATTTGCTTCTCTTTTTGGGTAAGATTTGTTGATTTCAAATGACGCAAGCGAACGACGCTATCAAATGTTGAGATCGACATACTATTTTTGCTCATTTTTTCACAACCCTCTTCCTTGCTACAATTGTAATGGGTTCCATTTAAAGTTCTACTATGCCCACTACTGTGATCACCACTCTGTCGACACGCAAATACGCTACATTTCACTTCCTGTGCATTTCTCCGGGTAGAGCGTCAAAATCCACTTTGAAGAAAAATACAATGAACGGATTTTTGCAATAGTGAAGGAAGTGGTCCTTTTGGTACTAGTTTGGGGAGTAAAAAGTCGTTTCTTTCTTCATTTCTTTCTTTCAGTATGTGCCAAAATGTGTGGACGGGTATGAGAACTGCAACATTTGCCGTGATGCTAATTGACTCAGTCTGCCGTATGTTTCCTATGAAGTCTATGAATAGTTGATGGTATGGCTACAGCTACAGGATTTGAGCGTGTTACGCGGTGGCGGTGACCAGACTAATACTACGCTCTCTCTTTCTCTTTCTCTTTCTCTTTCTTTCTCCCTCTGTAGTATTTGCGGTTATACTTACACGTCTGCTGTATACTCCAAATCATAGCCCTTTACAAATCTCACACGCTAAGCTGTAGAAGTTGAACAAATAGAATGCTTCATATTACTATACTTTTTGAGTGTGCCGGTTTTGGACCCGCTATTTTCCTTATGCATTCAGTTCTACAAACTTTGCAAGTAGTAGTCGTATCGTTTTATTCAGTGCCAGAGTATTCATTTGAAGAACGGGTGCGGAATCATGCCAAAAGCTAGATTATGATTTTTATGGCGACGATGCACGCAGGCCGGTATGACTCCTGTGCATGTCCCTAATGATATTGGTAAACCTCCTTGTTGGTCAACTTCGCTTTCCACAGCCATGTATTTTGTACCGCCTTTAAGTCAAAATTGCGTTACATTACGTTCCCATTTACTTCCAAATCAGTTCGTGCAATTTTGGGAAATGTCTGTACTCCTTTGAAATGTATTCACTTATGTAAACCCTCAGGGATTTGGACTTTCATTTCAAGCACAATACAGTCTTCTTACTATTGTGACACTATGTCAATGTGCCTTGGGTATTCCCTTCGCTCCTGGGATGGTGATGGTACTACCATTTTACTTTTCTGAATGACTACAATTTTTGTGTCTAGTACACTCAACTGCACACATTATCATGTGCACTGCATTGTAACATCAGTGAATAAACTGTTCCTGGGAGCTATCACAACATGTTGGCATGTTATTTAACTTTGTGTACTCAAAAGGTTGTTGAAATACTAAACCGGTAGAACATCGATGATGGTCACACGTAACATGTTTCTTGACACTATTGTACTCCTTAGCATAATATGCAATAAGTTACTTCAACGTTAGTCCAGACACGTTGAATTGAACCCGCTAACAGTGTGACACATACGCACGTGTAATCAAAAGCAATACATTTTATGAAGTTATACTCGGAACAAGGTTGAAAAGATATTCAAAAGGAGCGAGCCCAGAAACTTCAAAAAATGGGGTTGAAATCCTTTTTGCACTAGCTAGCCATTGTGAAGTTTGGAAGCGGAAGGATGCTGGTGGGTGCCGCTTTTGTGTTTGTCCTCTACTCCCGTCATGATCAAGATCAGAGGAACCAACATCTCGTCTCAAATTTAATAATGAATTCTTTCCGGGGTGATTCGGCGGGTGGGATTTACGACCAAGTTTGAGTTTGGACGAGGAATTTAATATGAAACTGCTTGTGTGGAAGGAAGGCGGATTTCTCATCCGTTGTTTGAGGTTAGCTTCAGACCAAGGCTTGTGCTATCCAAGATAGACTGAGAAAGAGAAAGCCTTGGTTGTAAAAGTGTGGACATGGGGGCATCAGCTTGTGTTCCATCTTCCATATCGCACACACTATAAAGATTCTTTGTTCAGGATTATTGTCGTCTGTGTATATATGTGTATAGTGTAGTTATCGACTAACTATCGTTGTTTCACGTGTTGCTCGGTTTGCTCATAAATAATCATTGCGACGTTGCGTCAGTAAAAGGGCACTCGAGCAGTGACATGAGAACGGACACAGAATGTTTGTGCCAATGTGCCCCATTCCTTCCTTTAATGAGCAACGGGGAATCAACCCTTGATCAAGATGAATGATTGAAGGCGAGAAAGAATTAGAACGCCTTGGTAAAGTTTGTTTGGCTCTCAGCCTCCTTTTCTGATTACCGTATAGTGCCGCTAGTGGATTTCCTATATCTGAGCAGCAGGTTTGGGTTTGTTTTTCGTAATTGCTTTTCGTCTCTGTATCCTTCCTACAACTATCTGTGCATGTTTCCGAGTGAGATTTTCTGGGACAGCTCCCGGAGACAAAGCTTGGTGCACAAATTGTAATCTTTTGTTTTTGACTCGAGGCCGTCCGTGAGGACTTGATGTAAAAATCGATGCTTGAGAGAGCTCAAATAAAATGAACATGAGACGACTGACGACGTCGTTCTTTCGGCTGAGCTCATGCATACCTTCCAACATCACAAATACACACACACACGGACACGGATAGCTCAAGCTGCTCAAGTCCTCAAGTCATCCTGAGTCAAGCCAACAACTTTGTCCGTCTCAACTTTCTGCTCAAATCAAATGACTTAGCGTAAAATATAAAGGGCACGAGAACGGTAAATATCGAAGAAGATTACAGTAGAATACGTTGGGATTGGGACTCAAAAAAGAACTGTCGCATCGTATAAGTTTTACATAAAATGTATGAAGAAACAACGAAAAAAAGAGCAGAAATAGTATACGATATTAGCATATGCATTCAAAGACTACATTAGTAATACTAGAACTATACTAGTAGATGTTGTAGAAAAGTAGTAATCCAATGAACCTTGAGCATTAAGGTACCTCCTGCCGAACGCAGTCCATGAACGTGGACTACTGGGAGCTGTCTAAAATTGTGGGAAATCATCGAGTGGCCAAAATGCAAATGAAGGGGGCGTGGATTTATTTGCAAAGTTGGCGTCCCTTCCGCTCGCTCCATGGTTGACTCTATAATATGGTAAAAGGAGACGAAGAGATTAGATGGACTCCATTTCACTGTTTCTCCAAGGAGTCATTGGGCCGAGAAGACTTTTTGATGCTAGTTTGCAAAGCTTGGACAACCCGCCCGAGCTCCCAATCAGTCGGCAGGGAGCCAAGAGTGTGAATGATGGTCATTTCGATTTGTGAGGTGATGTGTGTGACACCCGAGTTTTGTTTTCTTCGTCCCCGTGACTTGGAGACACAGTGCAAGTTTGCAAGGATGACGGATGCTGGGCTGCGTGACAAGTCAGGAACGGGAAGCAAGACAATCACGTCCTGTCAGGGCAAATACACCGCCGAAAAACATGATTACATATGTCGCTCCAACATCTCCGAGTTTGCGACTCCCAGCGACGTTGAGCTTTCACAAATATTCATACCTTGGCACATTTCCTTCTGTGGCCCGACGACTACGAGCTTTCGCCTCTCCTTTTCATTTGTTGACTTCAGAGTGTTCAGAGTCTCCAACCAAATATAAAATTTCTTGCTTTCACTTCCTTCCTTTTTATGTACTTTGCCGCGTTGAATGCTCATTCTCGACATTGAGAGACCTTAGCCAGGGATACTTCTGCATTTTTTTTCTTCTGTTCTCCAGTAGAAAAAATACTATATAACATGTAGCACAGAGCACATAAGCTACACTTGCAGAGCAGGCACACTACGTCAATTGTGCTTCGTCTCTAGAATAGAGTCTGTGTGAGAGTTCCACGCAGTCACTGCACTGTCTTGCATCTTTTTATTATTTATTATTGGCTCGTTTCTTTCCTTTCCGTCGGATAAAAAGGTCTTCTCTTTTCCTTCTCGCGATTACGCATATGAATAGAAAAGTTGTTTGAAATTCGTCTTGCGATCTCGGCCGAAAGTGGATATTGTTATTGCTCCTTGGTAAATAGATGTAGGGCAGTTGTGTAATGTGCTTTTCCACGGCAAGTGGGCCACGGAGCATTATGTTCATGAAGACGAATGGATGAATATTCTGCTGATGTGGAAGACACTCTCGCCTTCTTTCAACTCAGCTTTTCTTTTCTCTCAAAATGCCACTATCATTCCAGCAAACTTCTCTCTCTCACTCACTGATCTTTTTGCCGTAAAATCTTTGCAACGGCCAACACATTGCATTGAGTGAACATGAACATACTTGCAAGAATAACAACCAAAACCTTATAAACCTCGATTCAATGTCCCTATTTCCACTACAGTCTATTTTATAGTATAGTATCCTATCGTACTCTGCCGTCATTGAGCAAATGTGTTTTATTATACTATAACAACAACAATTTTTTCTTTTACATCCAATACAAACTACATTGAAATTCATTTATTCGCATCGTATCAACGAAGTCGGGTCGTAACCGTATAAGCAATACATACGTGCAACACTACTTTTGATTTCTCCCTTCAGCGATGTCTTCCGTTCGAACTCCGAGTACATTTTGTTTTTTCGCGTTCACTGTGTGCTTTATAAGAAATGTTGTTCTTAGTTTTGAATTACATCTATATTTATAGTTGAATGAATGATAAGAATAAAAATTAGGTATACTTTGACATTTTTGCAGTACCAGGGCTGTTATGTAGTATTACAACATATGTTCCGAAATAAAAGAGTCAATAAAAGTGTTTCATACACGCATTCAATTTTTAGCACATTACATTTACTAATTCGCGCAATTTTGTTCGCGGTAATGATTAACGATTACAAATGATGGCTAAATGGAAGCATTTGTTGACTTAATGTTTTGCTATTTGTATTTTTGATTACAGAGCCGGTGACAGAAGTAGTCGGCGGTCCAGATCACTATATCGATCTTGGTAGCACAATCAACCTCACTTGCACGGTCAAATTCTCCCCAGAGCCGCCCAATTATATCATTTGGCATCATAACAGTGCCGTAAGTCAACTCCTTTCTTTGTCAAGTTGTAGACAGTTAAATAGTGACGCATCCACTTTCGCATGCATTAACTTATCAAGTCTAGACTTTCGACATTTTTGTGAGTTTACAATTCAAAGGAATCAAAAAGTGTTACTTTGTTTCAAAGTTTGTTTCTATAACAATGCAAGCGTGCAAGAGACGACCTTGAAGATGACAATTCCAATTTGTGAAGGATTATTATTAATTAGTAAAGTGAAATTTGAATGTGAGCTTGTACCTTTCCATGGACTGCGATTGACTGACTTTTGTAGAACATGCCCTTCTCCCTGTTATGGTCTACGTGCTCTGACATTTGATATAAGGTCGAGAGACACGGGGTATTGTTAATTCTGTGAGCATTATTGAAGTGTCTGCTTCTCTATGTAAATTTGGGTTTCCAAGCCATGTAAAGATAATAGGATCACTGACGATTCTGTTGAGGTTTTACAGTCCATGTGTTATTTTCCTAACGTAGCATTTTCACCTTGAACATACATACATATAGTTGAATTTGAATAGCTGACATTATAATGTACATTATAGTATAGTAGTAAATGTAGAGTTGCGATTTCTTGTAGAGGACCCTTTAATTTTAATATGATCAAGGAAGCAAAGACGCACAAGGCGGCGTGCTTCGAAGCATTGATTTGAGGAGTGGTAATGGGGTGCAAATGATTGCTTATGATGCTGCCAATGTGAATGAATTCCATGGTCCAACAACGCGGGATGTGTCAAGGTGGAATAGCATAAATTTCCATTGGATGTAATAAAGTACTCCCATTTCTCAAGGGACTACATGTAGACGCGAAGAGTTCGACGTCTAGTAAGTTGAAACTGCAACAGTAGGAAAAGACAAGGAAAAAAGTGATTCCGTTGGGACAGTATGGGTGCAAAAGAAACGGGAATTTGAAGTGAATGTAAAAGAGGAAGAAGAAAGTAAAAGAAGAAGTAAAGGAAAGGAAGAGAGCAGTGCTGGAAAACGAATCGATTGATGTATGCGTGTACTATTTGCACACCTCGTCAGGTTTGCATTTTGCACAGTGTGTGTGAGCGCGTTGTGAGGAACGAGTTCCTCATCTGGCTTCTTTAGGTGTAGCTGTGATCGGATCCAATCATTCGGAGAAAGACAGCTTTCTCTGAGACGACCTCGTGAGCACATAAGATATGATCCGTGTGGACATTTATAGCATTGCCGTCTCACACGCTTCTTCTTCTCTTCACATTGTGCATGCATACGTCCGTCGGAGAGAAAGACAGCCCAAGGCCCAGTTCGTTTTCTCCTGCAGAAATTGAATTGGATTTGTGGCTCTTCTACAAGGCATTTCCCCTCGTCTCTCTTCTTCGGTGTGTCTTATACCTTTAAAGAATTCCATTTGAGAAGAAGCATGAGAAAGTAAATGCTTAATGCACACTCACATCCTCACATCACTTTACTCTCACACTCTTGTGGATCTTGGCTGGGAACAGTTGGGTGCATGCATGCAAGAATGCAAAGATTCGACACGGAAAAGGAGAAAGACAGGAAAAACTACGAGAAATGGGTGATAGAAGCGATCCGATTTCCAAAAACTCGTAATCGTCTTCTTCTACTTTTTTCTCCTTTTCTTTGCTCCTCTCCTCGTTATACATTTCTACACAACCAATGCAAAGAGAAGTAGTCCAAGTAATTCCTAAAATTCCCGATTTAAAGAAGAAGCCCCTTCACTTGCTGCTTCTTCCGAAAAGGAAAAGTTTGATTTAGTACATGCCAAACAGAGATTCCCTTTCAACTCCTGAGAGAGAGAGGAGAGAAGAGGAACTTGGACTAAGCATTTGAGCTATTGACGAGGTGCCTTATCTCGTAAAAAGAACCGCTCAGCGCCTTGCTCTCTCGTTCTCACTAATAATGGATCATGATCCGCTTTCTTCGGTCCATTAGCACACATCGTTCCTTTCGTTCCCTTGTACACGAGGAGTCCTGAGTCCTTACCGTCTGTTTACTCCATCTGCATAAGAAAAGGAATTAATTATGAGCTTTGATGTCTTCTTCGAGCCTGGAGGAAAGTGTGTTCGTATGAAATGCAGTTTGCAAGACCATCCTTACTCAAGAGATCCGGCACAAAGACAACACTGCATTGCGCCAACCCTATCCGTGTCCGCTTCTAATGAAAGTGCCAAGACACTGTGCTGTTGTGACAAAAACATAGAAGGTCCCGTGTTTTCACTCCCGGAAGCATTTGTGCAAATCAAAAAGAGTCATCTGACTTTTTCAGAAAAAATCGAACTGAGAAGTACTATAATAGTAACATTAGTAAGTCACCCTTTAATTTAGGAGGACAAAGCCGGATGACATGCATTGTACTACTAGTACGAAGATGCACGTCCCGTTCTTTTTGTTGCGCGCCTCTACAAAAAAGAGTTATGAGCTGTCAGTATTGAAGCATGACAAATACATGGAGTCGAGGGAGTAGACGATAGACTACTAAGTGTGTTTGAGTACAAGGATTTTATCGTCCCATCAGTACATGGCCGGTATTCATGAGCCAAAGAGAGGACACACATGGTTGCCCCAGAACTTCCTGCGATTATGCGAAAAGAGATATGCATGTATTCATGCATAATGTCTTGCTACCATTTGATCTTGGCTTCCTTTTGCGGCAGCCATAACATGGTGTCGGTCGTGAGTCGTGGGACAGACTTTATGTACATTCCATTGCACCCAAACCACGGTGGAGGACAGGAGGTGGATAATGGTCGTAAATGAAAGCGTGAAGCACTATCCGCAGAATGATTTGAAACACTGAATGCAAAAGGGCGGGTCGATATTTTGAGGAGAGCGCAGATTTTTTGTGTGTCAAGCAAAGGAATGGCTCCTTTGCTCTCCTTTTTCGCGGCCCATTTCTTCGCCAGGATGATTGTGGTCCACATGCCCCAGCGGGATGAGCTTTCCTCCCCTGTCTTACATGAACGTCTTTTCCTTATGCCACAATTTAATACAGATAGCGGGGCAATGGTGGCATTGGTATGGCAGTCCGAAGGAAGAAAACTTCAGAAAAAAAGAGCAGTCAAGAATCAGTGCACTGTGTCTTTGGATCTCGTCCTCCATTTTACGGATTATTCTTTTCAGAGTACCCACGAGCAATGTGAGCTGAATCCCGCCCTTTAGAAGTAGCTCGCGAAAGGTCACTTTTTGCACTCCACTCCTTGAGTAATTACAGAGAAGACGGAAAACGATCTTTTCGGGTGCAAATGGACTCTGGGGAGTGTCCAAATGTCCAGTTTGCGAGGGGAGTCTTTTTCTGGAATCAACTATATCAACTGCATCCATCAAGTCTTGTTTTCAACTTTTGATCGCAGAAATGCTAGGAAAAGTTGGACATTTCATTTTTTAAGACAAAAACTTTCCGATGGGAGGCTTTCAGGTACTATTCTCGAGTGCATTATTGTAATCTCTCAAGAGTAAGTTTATGTGGAGACTTAAACTCTTTGGCTTTATGTTATAATGCATCCTCATACATTTTTGTATCGACTACTACATTTGTTGTTACACATCATGACTCATGACATATTATTAATTTAAAATGTAATGCTGACGTTTATTATAATGTCAAACGTACAGAGAAACAAATAGAAAAATTTAAATAAATTTCTAGTGAGTGTCAGACATTTTTACTTGAGAAAGTGTGAAGACTTTGCTAGACACTTTATCGTGAAAGTTTTAAAGCGAACTGTGGGTACATCCAAACCTAATAAAATGAGATGTCTGTAAATGTTGAGATTGTTTTGTCTGATTGATTGAGAGGTATACGTAAGGTGCTCGTGTAAAGTTGATTCAGCATAGTGGAGGATGAGAAGCACTTTTGAACGAAGAGTCAAATGTAGTGTGGGAGTTTGACTCCTTTTAGTAAAGCTAACAAACGTGTCAAACTCTTTTGGCGCTTTTGAAGTTAGGATTTGAGGTCTGGGGTGTGAAAACGGGAAGTGAAGTAGCGAGGCCAAGGAAGCTTTAGAGACCTCTCAATTCTCTTCGGAATGGATGGCAACAGGCATCAGATGAATTGTTCACAAATCAATGGTATGGCCTGAAAGGTTTTCTCTTTCACTCTAGGACTCTTCGACTTGGCACGACATGGTTTTTGCCACATGGAAAGTGCACGACAATGGCACCGGAGAGTTTTGACTGCACTCAAGTTACAAAGCTAGTTTATTGCTGATGTCGTCTTATATAGGTCTAGAATAGCGGACTTACTGGGTTTTGACTCTTTGCTGCAACGCGGGTGTTCTCTTCCATTTCCACTCGGACCGACAGTGGAGAGCAAACTTTCCAAAAATGGCTTCCAAATGTCTCATCCAAGATTTGTTTGTTTTCCAAAAAAGTTGCAGTTGGCTCAAGAGATTGATGAGACCTGGCCAACCTGGCACCGAACAGCAGTCAAATCGTGAAGTCATGACTTTGAACGCAAGCTGGACTGAGCAAAGTCTTTGGTGTTGTTGTTGTGCTGCCTCCTCAGTGCCGTCAGATCAAAGGAAATTTAAGAAGCGGCAGTCAGTCGACTGGAGAAAGTTGTAGTGCAGACGAATTTGACTCGGAGAAATTATAGACGCTGAAGCTGAAGGAATGTGCCGAATTTCATTCTTTAGTTGACTACCGCCCACTTCATAATGCCAGCTCATTTTTCTCACAGTAGAATCATTTTGTTGCTTGCCACAGTAAGAGAAGGGTTGGTTGTGAGTAAAGCCTCGTTTTAATCATTCCGTTTGGAGGATTTGTTGAGAAAGTTGAACCTTCCATAAGTTTCTGGCGTCATTTGGAAACAAAGGCTTGGAAAGTCGTGTGAAACTGCGGGACTTTTTGGGCAGACGAAAGAATGTGAAAGGAGATACGCTTTTCTCCGCCACTTTCTCTTGTTTGATTGTGACCCAACAGCTTGCTGTAATACAAGGAGTAATACGACTGTGATTTTGGATAGACTTTCTTGTCAGTGAATTATGAACAGAAGGACGAGACTTAAAGCTCACTTGCGAGTAATCACAACGTAAGCTTTTGTAGAGTAGAGTCGAATACTTGGCGTGAATGAGGCTCGGTAGTTTAGACCTGATTTCCCAGGAGAGCTTATTTTTATAATTAATTCGGCAATCGGGCCTCCTCAAATGAAAGATTCAAAAGGGACTTGCGGGCCCATGAAGAAACTTCTTCAGCAGCTAATGACAGGTAGTCATTCATAAACAAAGCAGGTGTTGTGGTTCCAAATGGGGCATCATTTGCTTTCTTCACGACGCTCAAACAGCCTCCCAAACAACCACATCTCCATTAGCTATTACACATTATGACAAGCGTAGTCTTCTCAGATCCCTTCCGTATGTAAAACGACGACTCTTCTCAGCCGCCAGTCTTCGTCTAACTTGCAGATGATGAAACTTGAGTCATTCCACTGAGCCAAACCCTGCAACTCCAAAGTCCACAGAGACGAAAAGACCTTTTCCCGTTTCTGCTAACTTAGATATCTGTTATATATGGAAATCCCCGTACTATTTAAGAGCTTTCGCCTTTTTTCACTTTTTGCCTCACTTTCCTTTGAAGGTCTCCTGACTCATACTCATGCAAAACGGGTAATAAATGCAGAGCGAATCGTCCTAGATAATTGTGAAGCACGAGAGGTTGTCATTTTTGAAAGTCGTAGCGAAAAGGGACTCGGTCGGGGAATTTTCTCTTTTTATTCCTTTCCTTTTTCTTTCATCATCTCATAAGTAACCGCCTTAAGCATTTGACCCACAATTTCCTTAAGGCCAATCCCCATAGGCATCGGCCCCGGCGCACTTTACTGCTTTCTCCTCCAAAAGTCAAACTGTTTATTAGATCTCTGCGTCCTATCATCAAATTACGTTATTTTCTACGTATTCTTTATTCATTTTATCAGTCTAGTATCGTACCGCGTATAATGTAATACTCCTTCACTCCTACGTACTTCCTGATTTACTGACTCGAGTGATACTTAATCACATCAACTATTCGGCAAACTAAGGTCTTTCGCATGTAAACTAAAATCTACCACACTCGAGGCTCGTCTATTTTCTAAAAAGTCAATTTAATTAAATTTCCTTGCTTCCAAACAAGCAGACTAGTGGTTGAAAGCAACCCTAATGTGCTCAGTGCTCAACGTGGGTTTACCCACTTGAGATTTTAGATGTCATTTATATGGGCTCGTACCCGACCACTCGAAAGGTCCCATGTGCTCCATGTTGAAAAAAGTTTTCCAGTCTAGAAAAGTCAAAAAGTGAGAGTGACAAATCGGATATTCTATGAACGCTCGTGCAATTCTTGGTGCAATGACGATGAGAGCGAATGATTAGCGGCTTGCTCATGTCCAAGCAGAGAACTACGTGACTAAGATGCGCGAAATTGGGTTCACTTTGTCTCCTTCTTTTGTTAGAGAGACTTCGATGAGAAATTAAACTGCCTGTGTACAACACTGTCTGATCTTGACATCTCATACGACTTTCCACTTTCTACACTACTCAGGTTCCACCCTTCTTAGTCCGGGCATGTCCCCATTCTTGTCTTCCCATTTACTCTTGGCTATTGCTATCAACAAAAAGCAAAACCGTCGAGATGGACACGTGTGACCTAGTGATAGTGATGATACAAATAATGGTCTTAATTTAACCCAGTATATAAATACTATAATAACTGGATCACGCTATTTTTGAAAACCAATTAAAACTGGTGGATGTTTCAAATTGTGCAAAGATGATACGATTTAAAAGCACTATTTTGTTGTCTTTGTATTTATAGATAATAAGTTACAACTCTCCCCGGGGTGGAGTGAGCGTATTAACCGAGAAAGGCGACACCACCACTTCCTATCTTCTAATTCAGCAAGCAAGGCCTAGCGATTCGGGTCGATATTCGTGCAATCCTTCCAACTCAGCGTCACACAGTACAATCGTCCATGTACTTAATGGTAAGTAAAATTTATTCATTTTCATGTATTAATTGTTGCTTATGTCATTGTTAAATAATTCTTCTGCTTCACTGCAATAGTTGTTGAAGCATCGCTTAAATAATTTTACCACGAAAAATGTTTTAAAAGAGAATGCATTTGATAACGTAACCGTCTCACCTCATTGTGTTCCGTGTGATTGAATCTAATGCGTGTGTGTGTCTGAGAATCCAAAGTTTTGGTGGAAGGTGTGACCTTTTTAGATAGGAACTGGTAGGCAAGAAATCGGAGTTTAGCGGAACTGCTCATATTTCTAATGTAGAATTTGAGACGCCAAGAGAATACTTTATTCTGCACACATGATCAGGCTAAGAACAAAAGTTGGCTCTCACATTACCGACAGTATAAGTTTGTAATCGAAACTGATTTTTGGGTCAAAGTGGCCGCTCAAAGGTGTCGTGTGTTTTCTTGCGAAGTTGTTTGCACCACTTTTCGGAAAGGAGCAGGTAACCCGAAAAGAAAAAGAATTGCCATAAGAAGTAGGTCCCATGCAATGTTGACTAGCAAAAAATTGCATGACCAGGTTTTACCCGCTTTTGCTGGCTGGCTTTTGAGAAAGCAAAAAGAAACCCCGAAGACGTCGGATGATAATTCAGTGGACTCTGATCCCAAGTGAGTTCAAGTTCCTTTTTACCAGAGAAAACTTGCTCTTTGTGAGGGAACTAAAGAGACACAACAGAAAAAACTACAAGTTATCCTCTTCGTTTTCTTCAGAAATGGAGCATACACCCGGAGCAACATTATTTCTCCTATACGCAGTATGCAATGCACAGACGGCTCCTACAACTTGAAATATAAAATGCAAAAAAAATGTAGAATAAAGAATGCATGGTATACGAAAAGTCGTTGGAGATGGAAAAGACTGAGACATTACTTTTTTTAGCAACAAGATGCTTTATGGCGTCCTTCGCTGCCTTATTAGTAGTAGTAATGCGTGCGTGCATTACAGTCGGAAATAGTAGGACCGGAGTGGCAAGGCTGAAACGTCTCTAAAAGCCCTTTCCTTCTCTGGTGTGGAAAATGCCAAAGTGACTTCTTCTTCATTGTGCATAAAAATCGTGGGATGATGAAGATCTGCACGATAAGAATTGGAATGTGCATACTTTTTGCAAGTCCGGAGAGCACAGCCAATAAATACTATAGAATGTAATGTAATAGTGAGCAATTTAAGGAGGAATTTTATTTGAACTTCTATAGATGAAGTTGAGTTCTGCAGTCTGTAATGTGGAACAAAGAGTATCCTGCACAGTCGCCAGTCGGATGCATGTGTGTTGGTCATTTGAATACGCTTTAGAAAACTTACAGTTACCCATAAATATATATACTTTTGCTTGTAATACTAGTACGTTTTCGACTTGTGCCTCAAACGAGAATTGACATGTACTTTCTTCTTTATATTGAGCAAATATATAAACGAGCTTGAAAGCTGTTTGTCAATAATTTAAGAGCTGTTAAAATTACAATGTCCGTCGTTTCATCGAAAAGAGCCCCTGCTGAGTGCTTATAGTCATTCTTTGGAGTAGCACAGGACTCATGGCGTCATTCGACAAAAGTATTTATTCTTGTATTGCAATCCGTCTGACAAGCATGGGCGACCACCCTTGTCAGTGTCTCCAGACGATTGGCCATCACCTCAAAGACCAAGAACATTGCATGCAATTTTAATCGTTTAGGTGGCCATTAAGCTCTCACTCGAGAAAAAGGAAATTGAGTGAATTATGCCCATTTATACTTCCCCGTGGTAATGTCTTAAATTGCTTGATTGACACGAATCAATAACTTTTTTGCTAACGAGTGTCTTGTCCTTGTTTAAGTATTTTAGCATTGCGTTTTGTATTGGGTGTACAAACCCTTTGATACAGAACGTATTTATACCATTGATATTAGGTAATGCGTACTATCTTATGACGAGACGTGTAATGAATGCACTAAGGGAGCCTAGCGTAGTTAAAATCGTTTCGCTGAGAGACGAAATAACAATGCACATATTTCTCGCGTCCCGATTCTTTTATGTTCCTTTTCCCTATTAAGACTTTCATTATTGATCTGTGGACTGTGGAGGGTACATGTGAATTTGATAGAATGAGTGGGATAGGGATTTCTTTTTACCGAACTGAATAGTAGCGGAACCGCACACTGGAAAACATGTGTCGACGTCGACAAGGCAAAATACGCGTCGAGGCGAATCAGTGTGCGGTAAAAGTGAGCTTTTCCTACTATTTTACGCTCAGCAACTCAAGTACATTTCAACGAACGTGCTGGATGTCGAGGCTAGACAATCTCTGTTCGTGGAAAACTCTAAAACGACTGGGAAAAATGTTAGAAAAAGACGAGTAAGCAAGTGAATGGGACACACATACGTGAATAGCTGAATGTGTGTCTATTTAAGTGTGAAATGTATAAAGAAGGATGCAGGAGCAACTCACTTATCAGACTGCTCAAGGAGCAGAGTCTTGGAATCCACCAACAGTCGAAGTCGAAGTCGTCGTCGACGTCCTCGTCGTCCTTTTTTCAACTTCAGGCTTCTTTCTAACATGTATCTTTCTTCTGTGGGATTCGACTTATTGTGAGTCGTATCTTATCGTTTCCTTTCCACCAAGAATGAATGTACAGAAAAGAGCGAGAGAGAAAAACTGCTTATTTATGTCATGTCAGAAAAGGGAAAGTACCAATGCTAAACTCACCTAGTGAAGATTTATTGGAATTTGGGTCACCAAACATTTTTACAAAAATTCATAGGTTTTCCGCGTCTGTGTTGATTAACTGCTGTGCTTAGGCAATGCAATCCAGGGAAATTTCAAGACAGTCGTTTCCTTTCCAACGTGTCCTATCAACATTTATGTACATTTGCGTATTTCTTTAGTATATTGTCGCATTTCATTCATACCCGAAACGGAAAGGTTTCTTTAATAGCGCAAAAAATTAGACAAATGAAATGGGCGTAGTTGCTAAACTGGAGCACGCTCAAATGCACAAATTACTTGTTCCACAATCTAACGAAAAAGACCAATTTTTTCATCACAAGAAATCCTGACATTCCATTATGATGATAATATTTCCATCAAAAGTCTATTAAATTTGCAATAAATTGCATGAGACAGTTCAATCATGTACGATCGGTCAAACCTGTTCACCCAGTGTCGTGACTGTGGTCGTTATTCCACCTTTCAAATTGCATTACATAACTAATTGAAAAATATTCCAAGGTCTCGGCATTTCATTGTTATTTATCACAAACACCAAATGTCGCGTACTTGATGCACTGACTATAAACTATATGAGTCATGCATGTTTTTAAATACTAAATTGCTAGAAAAACTATATTCAAAGTACATATATCAGATGATGTTTCAATTTCAATCAGTTGGAAAAGGTTCATAAAGGCTACGGGCTTAAAGCATGTTTGAAATACGCTGTTACAGAAACAGTTAAAACTTTAGGCTTCATGATTGCTTTTTGCTTTGATCGTTAAACTGCTTAGTAAAATGCGAGTTTGTGTGACATGGAACGAGGTCTAAATTAAAAACTTTTATTTCAGGAGAAAAACCAGCTGCGATGCAGACTGGGGGGCAAATGCCGCAGCAAATTCCACTCCGGTTTTGTCTGTTTTGGAGCGTCCTCCTTCTGTGTGTCACATCATAAGAAGGGGGCAACTCAACAGGGTTGCTCCGATGACATCTGACCTCCCGTCTTGACCAAATGAAGTCCTCAAGACGGCGTCAAGAGACAGGCTCAAGAGAGACATGTGAGAGAGAACACTGTCAACTTGTGAATTTTGTGTCGTCGCGTTTGTGCTATATCCTGATTTGATGTGTATACCCCATGAATAATCAAAAGGGTTCTCTCTCATGTCATCCCTCTGTTCCACTCTCACTTTCTCTTTGCTCTATCGTGTATTGTGCTCATTCCCGTCAACTATTTATGTACTTAAGATGATGTAATCCAGTGTCCTTTAGGATTGCAGACCATGTCCCTTTTGTTGTCAAAAAAAATCATCATAGGTAGTAAAACAAGGAGCAACAAGACGTCTGTTGCGTGCAAGTCTCCAGTCTCTTCCACCTGCTAACAAATAAACATGAACAAGGACGTCAAAACGAAAGAACGTGACTCGTGACGTCTGTCGCTGCATTCGTTTCATAAAGTTGTTGTAGTCAAGTACGTGTGTGACAAGCTGTATACATCGGCGGAGACGGAGGACGTCTTTCTCCGCCCACTACTGTCGCAAACAGAAATGATATAAAATGGAAGAAAAGGTGCTAGCCAAAATAACATTTGGATGCTATTAAATCATCGTGATGGAATGGTAGTGGGTTTTGTGAGCTGGGCTGGGAGGAATCGGTACACAATGTAATATCGGCACGAGGTCCATGACTGCGTGTGTGAGAAGTAAACTTATTCTGTGTGCGAAGGCAAGTCACATTGTGTAACGTGAAAGTGGGCAAGAGAAAAGCATCGGACTCGTTCAGACCGGAAAGAAAGAAAGGCGACTTGACTCCACCTCAGGCCCAATATCATCCTTTCATTTCCTTTGGACGAGATGGATCGAATGTCTCGAAGCTCGCTTGAACAACTCCGCAAAAAGGAAGAAGAGCAAGAGGAGAAGCAGAAAAAATAAGAATTTTTTCTATAGCACATCTTACATATAAACATCGTATAAAAATTGTGTCCGTGTCCATGTGTGTCTATGTTGCAATTCTATGTATAACGTACTTTTACTACTATAGTTCCTTGTTCGTACGTACTTTCGTGTCCCTTTCTCCCTATACTTTCTCAATGACTATTCTCCTGTATTTTCTCCTTGTTTGTGTATCTGTGTGTGTTCTCCTTTCGCACTACAACAACAAGTATTGATTGACACTACACATTCTGAAGAAAAAGGAGGACAGCATGGAACGGTGCTATCAAACTTACTCCGTTGGTCCTGGCAGTCCTCAGTCCTCATCCTCACTACCTGTCCCTGTCCCTTGTGTGCTTACAAGGAGCAAGAGGGTAATCCGTACGCCTCGGCCGTGGAAGCATTCATTCTACACGACCTTGTTCTGATATCTGATCTCTTATTATGTAACTCTGAAGGACTAAATGTCTCAAATTTCGTACAGGTGTAAAACTTTACGACTACTAGTCAGCAGAGGACCAACACCAGCCACTCATAACATTTACCCTTTTACCCCATCGCATCGTCTCATCAGCTAAAATTCAAACAGACGTACCTATCACACTAATAACGTTACTTCTCGCTTCTTGTTCATCGCAAAAACTTTTGTCACTAAGACACAAAAGAAAAATGATTCAGTTCATTGTTTTTGGCAAAGAATATTCTTCAACTTCTACAACATATAATAGATAACTGCTCAAGATGCCCACTTTATATTACTTGCTTCGAACGGCAAAATCCTTTAGTCGTCCTCGCACACATTCTCTATAAGTGCACTGCTACTTCATGTACTTCATATTGTTATGATTATGATTATTACCGCTACTATTATCATTCTTCGTATACTCAATCTTGTGGAATGTTATCTGTAACACAATACTACATTTTGTGTCCGTGTCCTTCACTCCATACAAAAACGCAGCATTATAAATATTATACAACTTATAACGTATTGTTCACACTAAGTATACACTTGTACTCTGTCCTGCGTCTTGTATCCTGTGTCCTATATCCTCTCCTCTGTGTCCTAAAGATTCCCTATTATAAATTATACGTGTATCCATCACTGGTATATAACAATATTACGAAACACTATTAAATCATGTGCATAGTAGTATGACACTATCAGTTCTATGAGTAATAAGTATAAAAACCTTTGGAAACTGTGGTTTACAAACAAAGTATAATGTAATACTATTGTACTATTGTGACGTGGCTACTTTAAGATGTGTGTACGTAACTGTAATGTTTATGATCTCAGAACAAACTTTTTTTAAGCAACTGGCCCTACGAGGTTTCTACCCGAATCCGAATCGTAAAGAAACATTGTGTACAAAACCAGTTGTGGAGTACGCAACGCGTAGTTCAAGTCATCTAATTTAACCTTTATGATTAATGTCAAAGAATGTGTACGAAATGTACCACATACTTATGGTACTATACAAATACAACGCAATGTCGTGTATTCCAGTAAAAAATGATTGTTTGAAAAGGTCGTGGAGAGTTTATCTTCATGTGCTTGGTGTTATACAATCAATCTTGGTTAACATATGAATATGTCTGTGTCGAGTTATTACTCTTTTATCTGTTCCGTGCATGTCAGTACAAGATAATTATATTATACTTATTACTACTGTATGTAGGTACTGTACTATAAATATTATATATACCACTATATAGTAATAATAATAATTGTGCAGGATGTAACGCATTATTAACTATGCTATACATACAAATTACAATACACAATATAAATGAGTAGAGTTGTGTATACCGTAATTAGAGAAAAAGGGAAGCTTGAAAAACTATATAAATATATGATACGTATGATCTAATATATGAAATATATTATGATATGATGATATTACCTTACGTAATGTACCACAAGGTAACTCTGGATACCTAAACTGTCAATGGGACGATGAAGGAGAAAAGGAGGTGTTTACTATGTATATATGATATATTATTCAATTCTATGTTTATAGTATAGTTTAGACGATGTGCATAGTAGATTCTCGATGGATCATCTGTAGTTTACGTAATTGTTTATGAAACTATGAAATAATACATAAGTATAAAGTATGCTAAGAGGTTATGCTATGCATTATGCATTCTATAAATTATATTGCATAGGGAATGGAAGGAAGGGGAAGGAGGCGAGGGAAGTGAGAAAAGAATGTGGTGAAGAAGGTATATTATGGGACAGAAGCTATTATAAAATGCTTCTATTGTTATGTGAGACAGATAATATGTTATGATATGTTTTGAGTAAAAGCGTTCCAGAGGCACTACTATTACGATTATTATTGTCAAAAGAAAGGAGCTACTATATGAACGTTACTGTACGTGTCTCTTTTTCATGTTGTACGTGTGTCCTACCCTCAAGAACCGAACCTATTGAACGTGTACTTCTATAAGAGTAAGGGGCAGTAGGGAAAAGGGGAAAGTATTATATAGTACTATAAGTTGCAGAGTTGTGTGAGATGTGACCTCAGAACGTCAAAAACTGACACTCAACGACGAGGGAAGCTACAAGTTGCTGCTTGAGAAAGGAACGGTTAGGAAGGAGAGTCGTCATCATTGTTGTTGGCATCCAATCATTGCGACTGGGACCTAGAAGCGATGCTTCCAAAATCCTAATGAGCTCAATCAACCGAAGTCACGCAGAAATGTCGACTGTCACTAGCTGAGCTCCATACAAGGCGCCATGAGACGAGGTAAGGATGATATTATATTCCACTGTCTCAATGACACACATTGTTCAACATAATACAACACTAACACATATAGAGGTCCACATACTGAGTAGACAGCAATACTTAGTACATACACTTTCACAGGACTTTCACCCTTCATTCTTTTATCCTTCTCGTTCGCGTCAGTTAGATCTAATACAAGCTTGAGTTTTTGTCTTTCAATGCTCTCTATTGAAACTTTCACTTTGACCAACTTTCACTTTTTCGGTGAGCCGAGAATTTCTTGGAGCCGTTAGCACAGTTTCTCTCAACACTTTTATGGTTCTTCTTCTTTTTCTGTCTTGAGCACAGAAAGTGAGACAGGCTGAAGTACGATATGCAACGAATGAACTCAGTGTGTGAGGAAAAGTTAGGATTTTTTTCAAAGTCTCTCTGACACGGAACCACACATTTTGTGCGAGTTGGCGGGTTTCGTAGCACTGCCGGTGGGACAATGAAGACAGGAGCTTTGAAACAGGACGGAAGTCCCAAGTCACTCTGAAGCAAAAGTCGTTTCTCGGCACCCGCGTTCAATGTGCATTTGGAGTGTATCCTACCTTTGAGTCTAAGTGTAGTGTGTCAATAATAAATGTGTTCGGACCGGCCACCCAGTAAGAAACGCATTGAAAAATGAATAGAGTTCGGGAATTGTGTACGGAAGTGACCCTAGAAAAGAAACTCGAATCAAGTGGAGCGAGTTACGCAGTATTTCACACGAATTCTTTCCCAGGTCACTTGATCTATACTACTGCTTGTATAACTTTCATGTCAGCCAGCCGAGCCTAGTGACTCACAGACTCTTTCATTCTTTCAAATTACTTTTTCTTTTTGCGATCACAATGAAATGACTGACTGACGATCATTTTACAATGTGAAAATTGATTCGGTTCACAATTCTGTCGAACGTTTTCTCTGCTTCGTTTCCTTTTTGTTTGTTCTGCACGAAGTTCAATATAAAAGTCATTTCATATTAACTACAGACTGCAGCGCATTTATAAACTTCACCATTGAACAAAGTTTATGTAAGATTGATGGATAATGATCATTTCTACCGTAGTATAACATTTTCTTTTACGATATGAGAGAGCACACCGAATGACTAAGATGGAGACGTCGTCAGTCCATCATGTATAATATAGACAACAGTAACGTTGTAACGGATTACGGTAGTCATTCTACGGAAAGGAACAAGAAACCCATGGACGTGATATGACATCACGTTCTGTTCTGATATACATACGTAATAATTGTAAGTTCGTGTTATATGAGGCGCACGACGCACTGGTAGAATTCAAGGAAAACATGGAAAGTTGAATTTTTTCCACGGTTTAACTTGCTCCTTTTTGAAGACACAATGGCTCATGTTTACCAAGTGACTAAGCGAACATTCATGCATACTGTCATTTTGACGCGGACCTGAATTGCGTTGAGAGAAAAAAGACTAGGTTTTTCCTCATTCCCACTTTGTGCCTACGGAAAGCGGGAAATGTGCTGAGGGAACAGGATGACAGGCGACGATGTCAAAGCCCAAATGTCAGCATATGGCATCTCACATTCATGAGAATAGAACGAGCTCCGAAACGCTCGCTCATAATGCTGCGAATGAAATGCGCCTGATGAGCTCATGAGGAAATGACTCGTCCAATGCCTCGTAATGTTTGTTCATGGCAGACTTGAAAAGCTGCACAGAGACAGAAGCATGACAGCATGTCTGTATTACAGTAGAATTTTTGGCAAACATCCCTTCTTTTAGGAATGACGAGTATGCAGTGAAACTAGCTTCAGAAAAGAGCACGAGAAAGTGTGTGAAGTGGGTGAGAGTAAAAATAGCGGAGAAAATACAGAACTGAGGACCATCTTCATCGTTCTTCGTGTTGTAAGTGTGATCATAATGAAAATCATAAAAGGATGGCTACAAGTGCGTTCGTGATGAAAGTGGAATGGAGTGACATATCACATTAGTTTTCCTAATCGCACCTTTCATGACTAGCAATGAGGCTGGAGCAAAGAAACATAATGCATGAGCAACTTTTTTTATTATTCATCTCTCGCTTTTCTTTGCGTAAGAGTCTGACATGGTGACGTCGTGTAGTTTTCCTACAGGAAAAGAAAGAGAAAAAAAGGTTGCACTTTTCTTCTTTGCTTTTCCCGAAATTGGACAAGGGGATCGAGACTCCACGAGAGAAATGGAGTTCATTGGAAAGACAGAGGAATTGATGACTTCTCATTTGACAGAGAAAAAAGTGCCCCATTCTCCACCGTTAGAGTGAAACGAGAGGTCTTTCTTTTATTCCTTTCCTTGGCTCTCGTGTTAAAGGAAACTTTGGAGTCAGTGGGGAAGACCAAATGAGTTCAAGTCTTTCAGACTCATTTGAATATGAATCCTTAAAATCTGCAGTATCAGTAGGACCAAAGTCAAGGAAGATCCAAAGAGTTTTCTCTGCTTTCATTCCGAAGTCGTTCGCTTCCACTCAATCCTTTCAGTGAGTCGTTCCACAGTGCCTATTTAACCAAACCACTTGGACTTGCACTCGAGGAAAAAGAAATAATCATAATGTTTCCAGATTCGACTGAGTCCCTCATTCCATGTGCTCATTAAGGACGTTGGAATAAATGTTTCCAATGAAAAGCCATTCCATTCTCTTAAACAACTTGATTGTAAATGCGCCCTTAGAGGAGACAAGCGAAAAGTGGAGTACGCCGCCGGTGTTGCGGACTATATCTCTTTGCCTTTGCTTTCTCTCCTCTGCAGTCTGGATGAGTGGCTTGGCTGTTGGCTCCTTTGCTGCAGGATCCATCCCAGTTTACAGCAAATATAGTAGTCATCGCATTCGTATATAAATAGTGAGTTGCTACTGCGTTCCCGTAAAGACCAACAAAACCATCGTGAGTTCATGAGAAACAACGTTCATAGCCTCCCTTGATCCGTATCTTCTCAAATGTTGTGATCGAAGTCTCGTCGGGTAGCTCTCCGTTTCCATTCCTAGTCTTATCCAGTATGGAATGGCAACCTCACCGTCCCAGTGGACAGAGGGAAATATCATTATTTCCCTCTGCTCACCGTCTGTTTGCCACGTTTTTAGAACACTTAAATTACTCAGTTCCTTTCTCCTTACATTATCTAGATTGAATTTTTTCCTCAATGGCTCCCGGAGCTCGTCCAAGATCATTCGTCTCAGCGCCGCTCCTTCCCGCGCTAGACGGACGCTTTCACTCGCGTTTTATTATTATTGCATTGGGCGACATGGAGAGACCCGAGAGTGTCAACGGGTTGTGCTTGTCGCTTTCAAGAATGCAAATCTATCCTAGTCGTTTCAGAATCGTGCCGTTTCTTCTTTTTTCATATCTCTCAAGACTCGCAACTCTCATTTTTCTCAAAGCTTTTGTGTGCATAATATCTCACAAACCCAAAAAATGGCTCAAAAAATATGAGCATCGTGAGGGACAGACGCCGTCTAAGTGGACACAACAAGAGTGGATTACTCTGTTCTCCTGTTCACACAGGAGTCGAGTAGAGTGAAGGGAGAGACACAAGTTTTGTGACTACAGGATAGAAAATACGGAAAAAGACTCCGAACCGGCTGACGCATTCCCATGCTATGCTGTTCTCTGTTCCTCTATTCCTCTCTCCAAGTTCTTTGATATTGGCAGTTGGCATCAGATTTGTGGCTATCAGTTCAAAGCAAAAGTATTCCTGCCTATGTCAATCCAGCCTTCCACCCACTTTATGCTCACGCTCTTGCTTTTCCCGAAGAATTGAATAACCTTCCACGAGAAAACGTTCTTTGCTTTCTCTCCAATGTTTGGTCAGTATGAACTTTACTTTAGCCTCCAATTCCCCACGGATCTTTCCCGAAATCCACAGAAACTCCCAATGAAGAAGGCGGAGTGGATCAATCCTTAATTGCGCCGGGAAGGTGTGACGTTGGTCAAGTGAACCGTTTACCTTCAATTTCCACCATTCCCATTCAGTGTCACTGTGTGCACACATAAACACAGGCACGCTCAATTTATTCATTGCACCATACATCATTAAAACTGAGTTCCGCACGTTCCTAGTTCCTACAATAAGCAACACTAATATTTATTTTATGGGAGCCTTCAACATCTGAAATTTTCGTATCTCAACGCAACGCGGACTTAGAAAAGGTTCTCTTATAAAAGCAATCCTAAAAATCTCAATTTATTCTAAAAGCTATTTTTCACGCATCCTTGGCACCCTAACTTGCCTAATTTTTCAAACGCTTTCCTTTACAACTACATGTTCCCTACCACTCGCATTCATTTGATAAAGCTTCCTATTCCAGTATTTACAAATGGTCTTCAAAAGACAATTTTGTCCTATTACTGTTAATCTTAGTGCAAACAGTCCAAAATCTATTATTTACATTGAAATGCACACGAAAAGTCACGCGCTGCACAATACATAACCTCACCAGATATTCTTCCACTCATTCCCTTTGAAATGTACAGTACATTACTGGAAACGTTAAAATTCATAGGAAAATCTGTTTAGTATTATATTATTACTAATAAAAGTTTTATTTTTTCATGTTTTATTTTTACAGCTTACAGCTTTAAGAGTCTCAAGAAGCAAAAAAAGGGAATGGCATAATTATTATTGTCACGTGATCTAAAAGCCAGCAAAATGGACAAGACTCCTTTCCATCGATCTAAGAAAATGAATTGGTTAAGGTCAACGGGGGACGAAAATTGAGCGTGGAAGGTGACCACAACTACGAGAAAGAAGCAGCACAACGACACGAAACACGTGGGATGATGAATGATACATTGAGCTACACGGCAGTGGTTTTGTGCTGGACCAACTTGGCATGATTAGGAGTGTGGGGATTGTAACTTGTAGTATTCCACGATGTATGAATAATTGAACGGAGTCTGTGTCTGTATAATGTCGTTACTTCGGGAGTCATAGTTGTGTTTTGTGTTGTTCTCCAACCTGTTCCTATCCGTTTGACTTTCTTCCGTGTTTGAGTTGTGCGTTGACCACCCCCGGGTGTTGTTGACGTAACAGAAAAGTGAGTCGACGGTCGACGTCTCTAGCAACGTAATAGCCCCTTGTGCGTACGAAACTGCGAGAAAGGTGCAAAAGAATTCCTTTTCAATGAAAAAATTACATGCATATACCTTACATATACAAAACGTGTAACTATTATATTATTTTTTGGCTCTCTGTCATCGTCAAAATAAGGTTGAACGAATAAAAGCCAAAAGTGATGATCATTTGCTATGTGTATCTTTGCCTTCATTTGCGTATTCATTGCTACCCCAGGCGACCTGAAGGAAGACGTCTTTTTTTCGACAATACCTTTTCTCGTGTCGTGTCGTGTCATTTCATTTCATATTGTGTCTGGCTCATATGAAACTACTACTTTTTTTGCACTACAAGCACTAAAATTGTGTTCGTATAAGATTGGCTGCACAGCATTTTCTACACGTTTGCCATAGTTCTGGAGTTTAGAAGATTTTTAGTGATGGAGCAGAAGGAAAGCTCTTAGACGCGGAGATACTACAAAAGTGCAGTAAGTAAAGTAGTAGTGAGTAAAAAGTGTTCACTTTCTATTTAAGCGAAGGGAAGGTTGAGTGTATTGTATTACTAAGCCTTGGGAGCTCGCGGTGCAGCTTCATCAATTCTCATTTAATTTTAATAACAGGACGCATTTCCTCCGAGAAAAATTTTTATTCCTTTGCTTCGGGTTGTTGCTTGGATTATTCGTAGGAGACTACTACGAGACTGGAATTGTGAGGAAAAGTATAGTAGACACGCTTGAGGTAGACCAAGCTCAAGTCCCACAACTCATAAAGTGCACAAAAGAAGCATCATGCGAAAATGTGAAATACAATTACAGGCAGGTTTACACCTTTCGCCATGTGCACGGTATTTGACATTACTAAACTGGATGACTATGGTGGTTTGAGGCTGAGGAGCAACTTTCCTACTGTGACTATGACTGTGAGAGCCCGAAGAGGATTTTGTGTATAGGCTGTGACTGCTTAACCAAAAATATAGTATGAACAGAAGCAAAGAACCCGCAAGTTTTAATTGTATTTTTTCGACCACCTGGTGTGTGATATAGTGGAGAAAATTGAGTGGAAACCAGAGAAATATTCTCGTGAGAAAGACAACACATGACGACACAATCATTGGTACTCCGTTCGCGATAGGCTTTGCTTCTATTTCTTTTCTTTTTAGATGAAAGTTGCCCCCGCACCGTTTCCCTTCTTTCTATACACCTAAATATGTACCTACTATACTGACTAGCACTTACCGCGGCAAATGCATGACTGTGTGTATTGCATACCTTCAGAAATGGCATAATACGGGTCGGTAAGCAGTATTGGCTCGGTCTTACTTTCATGTGAGGTTAAGGTAGTCTAAGGATCTCGTAGGTACCCTTTCTCTCATCCCCGCAGTCTCCCTGATGCCAAGATAAATCGATTTTGAAGAGGAAAATGAAAGTTGGTATGTGCAGTCGACTCTTTTGCCGCTTTTCTTGCACGCATCCTTGGCTCTCTTTTTACACTCTGGAAGGCAAAAGGGACAGCAGACAAACGGTTGTGTAAAGGTTGGAAAGGCTCTGGTCTTTTTTCTTTTTGTGAATGCCGCTAGTCCCTTTTCTCTTGGCCGGTCGGCTCAATTTTTCCCACTTTCTCCTCTGCTCTTTTTGTCCATCTATCTCTCTTTAGCCATGGTCACTCGAGTGCAGCGGTCGCTTTCTTCTCCAACCCATCCTTCCTATTCGAGTTTTTACCACTTTCTCTTTCAGTCGTCTTGGCTCATAATAGACATAATAATCAGACCAAAAGTGTGGGATGAGAAGTGTACGTAAAGAAGAAGTGCTGGCGGAAACGGACGAGCCACTGATGACGAGCAATTTTGAAGAAAATTGGTGCTTTGTGGTGAGAATGGTTGTAAATGGGAAGACCAAAAGCAGAATCCCTCGGTGCTCCTCTTATGTAGTCCCAATACATCGCCACATTCTTCTTTGTGAAGAACATTTTTACAGTGAAACTCCGTCATGA
The DNA here is from genome assembly GCA_019776145.1 of Harlomillsia oculata. NCBI lineage: Eukaryota > Metazoa > Arthropoda > Collembola > Entomobryomorpha > Oncopoduridae > Harlomillsia > Harlomillsia oculata. The sequence goes on along the minus strand of JABASF010000021.1, from coordinate 33,754 downwards.
CGACCACAGACTACAAGGACTTCACATGACTGTGTCTCAAAAAGGACCGAAATCTGATCAGGTGTCCCCAAGCGTGAAACGCAGGAAGCCCTATAAACAATTTCCCGTGGTGTGATGAAAGCCAAATCTGCACAGGCAAAGAGTCAACATGACGTGTTGCTTTTGTCATCGGACCACAGCCAAAGGACGAGTATGACGTTCCCTTCAACTTTTGAGACTCGAGCTCACTTCACAAACCAGGGCAAATCAGTGGATCTCACATAACTCGAGGACACACGTCGTCTCGTCTACTTTTCACACAATACACCCCATCAAAACATGTACTATTCAATAGCTTTTCAGACTTTAAGATATCAAAAGAACACACTTTCAATACGCATCCTCGTTTAAATGACAACGAGTCTCTGAGCCGTACAATATTATAATTCCTTACAGTATTAGCATAATTATAGCCTTATAATAAACGGCTTCATTTTGCTAATTTTATTAGTCTACAGGTTACAATCATACCAATTCTACCACCATTTCAAATTATTACTACGCAAAGCAAAACAATAGGAATAACTAACAGTAAAACTGTATTTTTTCCCGTTTACTTACAACGTTTCTTTCTGCGATTTAGTGAAGTTAAATTTTGCTTTGACGTGATTGTAATGACTTCGATGATAGATGGTTTTCATGCAGAGCGGCGCTTACTCTTTTATGCTATCGTACGATGGAAAAAATTGAAGCTGTTGCGTTGAGCGCATGTTCCATTGAAAGTGTAATGTGTTTGTTAATTGTGCGTGGTCCTCAAGACTCATCAATAATTCTGTAACCTAGATTTTCAATGCCAATGGATATGAAGACGGTGCACGAAGAATATATTCATGTTGTTTTCGGCTAAAAACGATCAATGGATAAATCAGAAAGTCGATGTACTCGGGAGTATTGAGGTCAAGGGACGCTTGTTTGGTGGGGAAACAGTGAGAACTGAGAAGCATACTTGGCACGCAGCTCAGGCAACAATCGGAGTGAGGAATGAAGAAAACTGCTCCATGCCTCTCGTGGATAGTGAGCCAGAGCCATTTTGACATTTGTAAATAATTCAGTTTATATTTTGGACTTGGCAAAGTTTACGAAGGCGTTTGAACGGAAAGCCCAGGTGAGTTGAAATTTGTCGAGTGACCTGCATGACAACTATGCTTTGGAGGCGCACTGAAAGAAGTCCCGGAAGCACTCCTATGGAATCCAGGATGAGGCAGTCTTTCTTACCACAAAAGTCCAAAAAACACATTATATATACTACTGGAAAAGCGTAAGGTGGTAAAGCATTATATCCGTAACACCTGAGCTATTATGGGAAGAAAGTAGTCTCAAGTTTATGACTAGGTTGTGCCGATGCATTTCAAAAGAGTCTGAAAAGATTTCCCTTTTATCCCAGCAGAAGGATAAAGGATTGAAATACGTCACAGTAAAACCACAGCCGCACACGTGTACAACTGAAAAAGCTGAAATACGTACAAAGAAGTAGCATTGTACTATCATAATAGCATTCACACAGACGGAATTCCCCAGTCTAGCGTCTTATTATGTACAAGTGAAGTGAACAGTCGCGTCCTGGTAAGTCATCTTGGAGTTTAGTCTTCGTAGTTATTAAAAACGCAGACGATGAAACTGTAATTTGAAAAGATGATTAAGCGAAATAATGACAATGAAATCAAGGAAAGAGTGAAATAATGGGAAAGAAGGGAATTTCTTGTAAAGGCGTGAAAGAAAATTGAGGGTGAAAAAACGGGTGGATTAGCAAGTCTGCAGTGTCTGCCAGGTAACGCATTTAGGAGCAATGATACGCTTGTGAGCCTTGGCTCAGTTGTTAGGTCATGGAAGACAGAGTAGGAGTGTATGAGAGGAGAATAATGTGTCTGAGATTAATATCTTGTGGCTACACATTAATCCTATGCAAAAGCTACACTTTCACTCATCAGGCGCGAGGACGGCGAGGAGCGCTTTCGCCGTTTCCCAGGCAAGCAGGCGGGCTAGAAAGAGAGCAAGTGAAGAGTTTGTGGGAGAGCAACACACAGATATACATTCATCCACTTTATCTCCATTAATCCCATTAGTACGCCACTGCCTTTTCCCTCTCTTCCTAGCCGACTCTCCAATAATGATTGCCGTGAATGTGAAGGTAGCGTCGGGAGCTTGAATCCGCCAGAGAGGAAGGTAAACACACGTCTCTGAAGAAAAACGGCCTAGAATAAGTCAGCATTTGCTTTGACGGCGGCGGATGAGTTCTCTGGCCCCGGGGACTCAAAGCTATTGCACCGCCCCTTCCTTGCCCTGAACGACATGGTCGGCCGGGAAATCAGGTACTTCCTGTACATCTCAAATTGGAGCGTTCTTATCCATATTTCTTATCTACGGGATACCAGGCACACGGATCACAAACTGTGACGCCACTTCTCCCATCCATTAGCATACTATATACTTACGTACATTCATATTCTCTCACTTTCCTCAAGTGACACCAAATGTCCTCAAATTGTCCTGTCGCTCCTCCACACTTCGTTTCTTAGAGCTTTAGTATACATACAGTCAACACAACTTCACACATTCAATAGCACTTTCCTCAAACCTTACTGCGTTGAAAGCTCATAATAGTTCAAATAACTGCGTGTATGTAGTAATAATAGTATTATTATTCTGTAATGGGAGATGTCTCATTACTGTGGCCATCATGGCAAATAACGCATGGAATAAGGTCGAAAGTCATTTCAAGATGTTTTTATTGCGAAGTAGAAAAGGATTTATGAGGAGGAGGAGGAGGTATGAGCTGCAGCCTAGATTCTCACAACAGTGCTTTAATGTGCACAATTTAACTCCTTTTTAATCACTGGTCTGGTGACTTCTCGCTCCAGAGTCGAAAGTGAAAGGGAAGGTTACCGTCGTCGTTGTCGTCTCGAGAGGTTTCGTGTCCTCTTACGCTGGCCTAAGTTATATAGATGCTGCACAATGCTAAGCACTAAGTTTTGAGCATTATACGAATTACGAATGAATTGCGAGCGACCTCGACGGAACACTGTCCGGCATTATACATTTTATGCGTAATGTACTATACACGGCACAGCTTCCAAAGTTAAAGATCATTCACTTGCATCTCTCACTCTTTTCTCCCTAGCTTAAAGTTAGTTTATAAGCTCCGAATCGCAAGCTGAGTAGTAGTGGGCACCAGCAACACTGTCACGTAAATAGACTTGGCCTGACGTCCACCCGCTTTCTCCGAATGGCACAGGCAGTGGATTTGCACCGTGAAATGGAGACCTATTCATCACGAGAAGTCTGGTCTTTATGAGCTCTTCTCACTAGAATTATGACCCGTTGTATGTACCAGTGAAGCCATCATCATGCTTTTGGATTTGCTCCTGCAAAATGAACTGGACGATGGCTAAGGCTCCAGAATTTTTTTCATGTGAATGTGTCATCTCCTCCACTCATGACGTTGGTCACGTTCATTGGTATAATAAAACGAGAGTAACGGTACACCGTTTCCACTTCCCAACTTATGCCTCTTCTTCTGAAGACTTACTCGGAAACCGAGGAAAACTGCGTACTTTTTTTTATCACCGTTCAGCAACGAACGAACGGACAACAATGTTCCTTGAGCTTATCTTTTTGAACCAGCAGTTCAGAAATGAGTCAATTTAGGAATTTGATGAGATGCATAGCTTTGTTGGTAAAGAAGATTTTTAACATCCTTTCAGGCAATGTCAGATAATTCCACGAAACATAATGATGTTTGCGAGAGGAAACTGAGACTGTTGAGAATAAGAGTGTTTTTGCGCCCGGTTCAAAATTTCTTTGATAATAATATTATGGCGACTTCTCTCTTACATCACTAAAGGAACAGCCGCAAAAGGTCAAATCAAATTTATTGTCGTTCAAGTGAAGTGAAAGGAACATTCATGCTTTCGCTTGATTGCTAGCAGTGAGAGGCTGAGAGGGTGTTGAGCCACAGAAGCAAAGGGTATTTGAGAGATTTTGAGGTTAGAGATGCGAAGCAGTTTGCATTCATTCTGCTTTCAACTCAAGTCCACTTGAACCCATCCTTTGTTCTCTCTTTCATTTCACTCACTCACAGAAAGAGAATCACACTGGCTAGATCTAAATACTAGTTTGTAGAAATCAAAATCACAGAGTCAAAGAAACCGAAAAGTTTCCTGTACCAAGTAGCAACACATAGACAGAAAAACCATCAAGCATGAATACATAGACTGTATTTTTTCTTCTCTCTGGTGTATGGGAATGAGCATGGAGATGGAGAAAGAGGGAGAGAGAGAGAGAGAAGTAGAGAGAACGAAAGCTTGCTGCGTATTGCAGAAGTCTGTAAGGGAACGTCAGAGTCCAAAGTCCACAACTCAGAGCCCAATAATTGGTTTTAACGCTGGACTACTTTATACTGTAGTTGTAGCCTTCTATAGGAAATGACTACAGCAAATGAAAGCAGAAAGCACTTATCGCAAGAAAAAGACGAACGGCTCGAGCGACAGAAGAAACGTGTTTTGTGAGTGTTCACGTGCCGAGCCGAGCGAGATCTCTTACTCTTTCGGTGCGGCCGCGAAACCCCCGTTTTTTTTAGTATACAAGTTAAAGGCCTTTGAAAAAAACATACAAAGTAGTAAATGCAACAGAAGGAAAGATGAACCTTGTCGGAAAAGGGAAATATATAAGGAAAGGAAGGGCAAGAGCAATCTTCCGCTCGGTGAAATCGGTTCATGGTAATGCTCCATAAGGATCACTTACTCACTCGCTTTCTCCTTCCCTGTTCCTTCGGAACTGCAGACTGCAGTATAACCTCGCTGGACCAGTCTCGATAGCTTCTTTGGCACACAAATCAATAGGAAGTCATGTAGCCATTTTCCATATGGTGCCAGAGAGACATTAGTCCGGAGAGTCGGGTCCTGTGAGAACAAGAGAACATGACGGGGACATGACATTCCCAAGTCATGGTTGCCCATTCCGCAATGAGGCGCTACTCAAGATTACTTATCACCAGCTGACTCTGCGACGATTTTCTGTCCACTCTTGACAACTCATAAATTCTGTCCACTTTCCCTATGCAAAGGAAAGCAATCTTAAAGGAACAGAAACGGCGGAGGGAACTTTCTTACAATTCCTTGTCCGATGCAAAGAATCTTGATCTTTGCCTCAGCACTATGCATGACTGCATTTTGCTTTTGTGCAGGGTGCCAATGTTTGAGACCTCTGCCAAAAAGCCTCAACATAGTTTCCTTGCTGTACTACTACAAAGAAAGCAAAAAAAACTGCATTTTGACTTGCACGCACTTCAGTCGACGTTTCTTATGTACTACTGCTAGCTGTAAACGCTATGTGCACATGAGTGTGAGTAACCCTGGATGTGCCAACAAGGACTATTTTTTGCTCCATAAACCACTGTCCGTTCAGATTGTCGAATCGTACGTAAAATGCCACATTTTCTACCCAGTTGCTAGTGAAAAGCTTTGTTAGTCTAAGCTCTTCACTCACAAGGAAGAAGGGTCATCCATCATGAGCATCGAGTGAAAAAATTACGTCTATTACCACACGCAGAGACGCTCATTCCTCTTCCATACGTCTATCTCATGTCCGTTGAAATGCAACGACGCGTTTCTTGTCAATCACGACGCACCGAATGAAGCAATTGGACACAACATTGACACACTTGAGTCAACATGACGCTCGTTGCCTTCATTGCTGCAGAGTGTCTATGGGAATTTCCCTGTGACAGGAACAATCAGGAAAAGTATATTTAGCCTTAGTCAACGAGGAAAAGCTGCTGGCTGCATTATGCTACGAAAAGGATACATCGCAGCCCTCCAGGAAACTAGATGGTCCTAAGAGATACTCTGGAATCCGAATGGGTCCTTCAGGCTGCCAATTGCGGAAAGCACTCTGTTTGAAGTGGCTCAATGAGCACAGGCCGTGCGGGCGCATCTCAACCAAGGACTACTAATGTCTGTCATTGCTCAAGAGATTGACAAGAAGCTTGAGCATAGAAATGGGCGCATTGCTTTGTCAACAGGATCCAGAGAATCTAATGCCACGGCCAAAGCAGCAGTGAATGTGAAATTCGCCCCAAAGCCCCATCGCCTCGCCCCAGGGCTTCAGGGCGAGAACGACGACAAAATATTGCAATGCCCCGCCAAAAAATGCGATTAAAGATCTTAAGATTTCTATTTAAGTATTCTCGCACTGTGGTCGTGGTTCTACACAGTTATAAATATTTGAATTGACAATGCAAATCACAATTCAGCTAAGCAAAGGTTTTATAAACAGACCCATTACCCGTATAATTTGAGACGAATATCCAGAGCACATTATGATTTGTCTCTTTCACTCCTGGCTGAGAATGTGAAAGGGATGCTGGATGCTGTACTCTACGAATCCATCACTACGCTTACACCTCACAGGTTAATATTAAACTACATTAACTACATGTATGGTTATATGTATAGCAGTAGGAGGAAGCTGTATTCCTCGTGCGTGTTTTCTTCACACTTAGTATTATAGTATAGTAGTACAGGGTTGTCTGGATCGAAGCACGTCATCCAAGTTCTCCGTCGAACTCTATCTCTTTCCTAGCCATGTATTCTCATTGTGTCCTATCATTCCATCTTAACGGCTTGAGATTTTCAGCAAAATATTGTACGAAAGCTTGCGAAGAATCGTGGAGACTGTTAGAGTGAGCCGGAAATGAGCAGTTGGAAAGGAAAGTGTTCAAAGTGAGAGAAATGCTACGGGCAACTCGGTGCGGTATGGTATGGTTTCACCGTCTCTCAGAAAACTCAAACTCTTGGAAAACCTAGTCATCAAATGGCGAAGAGGAAAATTTGAGAGAATGGAGTTGCATTCGTGGCTTGTCCTAGTTAGCACTTTGCACGTTGAACATGAGACCGACGAATTGGACTGTGGAAAAGAAGAGGTAAAGGTTTAAGCAACGTGAAATGAGAATTGGGGAAATTGCTAATTATTTCAATTTTACCGACACGTTCTCATGTGAACGACTCAAAGCTTTTCTTCTGCTCGAAGAAACAAGAAAATGGAGGATCTACTGTCTCTTGTCGTCATCGTAGTGAAGTTAAAGTGAGTTCATTCGGACATGGGATGTGACAAGAGTGCTCGTCAAAGGGATATTACGTGGGTAAAACAGACAGTATACACTGTCATCATTGCTGGACGATTTCAGTTCAAAATGACTTTATGAAGGATATTGAGAGCACACTTTTAAAACTAAGTACACGGACATGGGCTCGAAAAGAGACGTGTGATGCGGTGTGAAGAAGGTCGTTTCCATAAGGGTTATGGACCCATTGGCACCTTTCTCCAGATACGAATGGGTCGTATCATCGCTGCTATGCTCTCACTCTCCTCCAAACTCTTTTTAAAGTTCGTCCACACTGATCCATGAACCACCCTACTGTCGAACTTCCATAAAGATAAAGAAATAACAATTTGCACATGTTCACAACACCTTTATTCTTCCCTACAAAAATACTTTCTATTACAAATCCTCTGCTTGTTGGACGTTCATAGTATCGTTTGAGAATGTGCCACAGGCTCATAATGTTGTAACGCGTTACATATAAATTCCAAGAAAATGTACGAAGTAGAACTGCGAAGCAAACCTCGAATTTGTAACCAATTAGGAATTAAGAATGAGATATCTGAGAAGAAAAGTCTAGAGTATTTGCCAACATTCTCAATTGTTACAGTTTCTTCAGCGTAAACGAGATGTAATTTTCTTGTTGTAAATTTCATGGATCGTGACTTTACCATGAAACAAAAAATATCCTTATACCCTTGAAGAAAGCAAGAATTTATTTTTGTTCCTTCCAAGAATCGCACGAACTCAAAGAAATTGCGAGAAGTGAAGGATTCCTTTAAATGGAACAAGGCAGTCCACGCAACAACTCATTATTTCCTACAGCTTTGCACACCACACAACCACGCAAACAAGTGAACTACATATAACGTTAATTAAAATTCTTTGTCTTGTCATCAAAAACTACAAACTTGACATGAATCACCAGGTTGGACGATATTAGCTTTATTAAAGTGTACTTGCTATACATGTTCGCAATCCAATATAATGTTAACTATAATAGTACTGTGATATTTCAAATCTTCCATTAATGCTATAAGAACAGCAAAGTCACACTATAAAACACATTTTTTAGATTATAATCAAACATTTTTGTCGAATTTGATTAGATGAATCAAATAGAAATTGTTTTTGAAGGTTTTGGTATGCAGTTGACGTAATGCGGACAGTAGTATAAAAATAATTAATTAATTTCGTTGACAGGACGATACGTGACTTTGTTGACATGGGAAATGACAAATATAGCAGACTGTTGTATATATACTGTTGTACATTATGCAACAGGAAATCTGAATGCTTCATGTTTACACATTCTAGTAAGATTTCTTTGACAGAGAGCTCCTTGAGAGAGCTGCGTACATAGTGTTACATTTCTTTGAAAATAGGATCTCACTAGTGAGCTTAGACATTTCAATCTCCTCCTACACGAACACTCCATACAAAATTCATGGTCCTTGCACTCTACTCTCAATTTTAGGCAACAAACAACTTAATGCTACATGCTTATAACATCCTTCCTTTCCTCCTTCCACATTTATGTATTCTCCAAGACTGACCCACCGAGTCTCCATATTCTTCCTGTATGCTAAATACCATTTCATGCAAGTACATATATAGTAAGCAGTGAATGTAAATTGCGAATCCTTCCTTCCTGTTTAATAGTTTACTTTTCGTCAAACAAGTGGGTAGACATTGCACAACACATTCTTTCATTGGTTTCTGTAAATAAAGTCTTCCACTCACAACGAGATGTTTGAACATATAGGATATACATGAAATTTGCTTAATAATGTCGTCTCGTCTGTCTAAAATTTTATAACGCTGATGCTTGAAGAGAAGAGATTTGTGTTATTTTGTGAGTGTGTGTTGAAGGAAAGCGGAGATGCCATGATAAAAATAAACTCTACACGTAACAGGCAGAGGAAGCAAGCTGCCGAATGCAAAAGGCTTTTCACTCATGTGCGATAACTAATTTTCACCTCGTCTCCTGTCAACGCCTTGTCAGACACTTGTGGAGATCACATGCTTGGCATTTACCGCTGGAGTAGGCCTATATGCTATATAGGAGGTATTCTATTAGAATCGTTTCTACGGTAGTTCTTCATGTAAGAAGTAGTCGGAATTGCGAATTCTGAATATAATGGTCCATGGACAGATAATGGGAAGAATAAGGAAGGAACCCCGCAACCAGCAACATGCCAAAGGCAGTCGTGTGGTCATCGTCTGACGAGCCAACTTTGGACATACCGAAACGAGGGAAGGAACACGTAAAGATGTGAAATTGATTGAACTCTTTCCCCGTCCGACTTTCTCCTTTTTGGCCCTGGTTGTCCAAGTAGGACGCGGATGAAGGACGTCTTCTTTTCTCGTCCTGCAGTCATGACTTTTTTCATCTGGACCAAGAAACTCTTTCCGTCTCTCTTGTCTTTCTTTGTGTTTTCCTCGCTCTGATTGAGATTGCTCTGCCTCCTGTGATGAGAGAACTTGAGCTGTGTGACAAGAATCACTCGCTTTGTGATCATCACAGGAAAACGGACTGTCATAACAAAAACTTTAAGCGTCCGCTCGTTTCCTTTTGTAGTAGGGTCACTCAAATCCGCATACAATATGATGACATGGATTATGTTTCCTTTTTTCTTTGTTCTTACGTCACGTGCTACCTTTCGCCTTTTCGGAAACTCATCACGCACATAACAAGACGACAAGATGACTCTGTCGGAAAAATGATCCAAATTACAGTATCGCTGACAAGAAGTCTCGTCTACTTTATTAGCACCTCGTGTTCACGTGCCAATAAAATGTCAAACAAGTTCTTCCGGATCGCCAATTCATGGTATTACATTTCTTGAGAAGTTATCCAATTTAATGCTAAAATGACTCTCGTGCCTACCTGCTTACGAGAATGAGCGGAAGTATGCTGAAACATTGTGCACCCAAAATTGGTATCTTCCATGAGAGGCGAGAGGCTAGCCATGTGGACACTAAATCAACGTTTCATCTCTGAAAACGCTTGCTTTGAGACAAGCAAGAGGCGCAGGGCGCACAGGTGAACATGAAATGAAGGGATAAATGAACGCGGATACGAAGTGAAACAAGGTCGTCTTGAAGGGCAAGAGATGAAAGATGAACTGACGTAGTTTGCTGTCCAGGGATAGAAGCTGCAACACTGAAAGTTAATAATAACTACTGAAACTATTACAATGTAATGTAACCTTGAAAATAAGATATAGTAAGCAGACTATAGCTATATAGTTAGCGTATTTTAAACAGGTCCATAAGAACTCGGGAAATGTCTTTACGCAAAAAGGGAACATAAAAGCTATAAAATATACTAGTCAAGACGCCCTGGAACTCTATAAATATTATAGTGGTGTAACATGGTTATATGAAATGGAACAAAATGAACCCTTAACTTCATCCTTGAGTGTGACTTAAGATTTTAAGATTGCAGTATTTGTTTCACAGCGTTCCATTGACCGGTCGAAGACCCTTGAAGAATGCAACGTGAAGTTGCCCTTTACTGTCAAACTCAAGTGCTCACCTTGAAAAAGGGTCGAATTGTCAACGATTCTAGAAAAGTCCCGGTGGAGAGTTGTGAGAAGGATATTTGTTTTCAGTTCCATGTATGTATAAATGTGCCTCTTTTCCCCAGGCGTGCATTGCAGTTGTTTCCCGACCACAGAAGAAATTGGGTCTTCTCCTCTTGATAGTGTAACGTCGTAGGACAACAAATAAATTTTTTTCTCGTCAGCGTTGCTTGGAACGTTGTCATTTTTTTGTGTTGGAGAAACAATTTGTAGTGGTGGGTGAGTTCCAATCATATTTCGCAAGAGACGGCAGAAGGACGACAAGGAAAGAAGAAAAAATGCACAGAGTGAAGATGATTGTGGGACTCTTGCTGGTTCTCGTGACGTTGTCTTCTGTCGCGACTCGAGTAGCTGCACAAAGTCATCAGATCGACCCAGTGACTACGAAGAACCTCTCCACGGTTTGTCTCTTTGGAACACACCCTTTCATGAAAGCTTTTCTCTATTTTCTCTCGCGTTGTCTCTCATCATCTTCTTTGTCGCAGCGACCAACCCAAGTCGCAACACTCACTCTCAACAAAACCTCTTTTCCCTGCACACCCTCCGCTCTTATCAATCTTCTGTCTGTCACACAAACAATTCGCCCTTTACTTGTCTTTTCTTGTCTGCACATGGTTGCGTAAATATTCGGGCCAAACCATACAACAAGCCCACCGTTGCGTTGTTTTCTGTTGTGCAAGGCTCGCATTTATTCCTTAGCTATCTTACAAAAGCTCCTGTCGTGTCATCCACTCAAACCTTGCTCATTTGGCCTTCAAAGTACATTTTCCCATGATTTCTCCTACTTCAATAGAACATTCACATTTTTCTTATCTAAACACATTAGGTTTACGTATACGGAAATATGGAAATAACGCAATGGCATGCTACTATATTTTAGATTGACGAAACAAAAGCACCTAAAGTGCCTGCTCCGTCGGAACGAGGTCTTTTCGACAAAGTAGAAAGCATCTGGACTGACGTCAAAGTAAGAATGAATCGTTAAGCTGTTCTTCAAAGTGTAACAAGTTTATGAAGATGGTGTAAAAAATAAAGCAAATTTAATATTACAGTGCAAATTTGGCGTATCTGCTGCTTGTGATGAGGAACACGACGATGAGGAAAAGGTCTCAGAAGCCAAGAAGCCCGCCGAACCAAACAAAGAGACACTGACGCAAACTAGTAATTCGACTTCAACAGCAAAAAAGCCAGTGGACGATGACGATGACTAATGGCGTTTCGTTTCGAATACAAGCTCTATTTATGCCACAATTTCTTTTTGAGGAGTAACAAGTTATCAGAATAAATACGGGATATATAATTATTAGAATGTTATTACGAATGTCGTCTCGTTGTGCCCCTCCTTTCTTCTCACTTCACCCTTTAGACACTTATATTGTGCTAGATATAAAGGATCAAATATTACAGTCTCATAGTTATTATTAGATGTATATCCAGTTTAATTTATTACACAACACAGGGTGGTTCATTCATTTGTAAGAAACAATTTTTCATAGGTTTTAAGTTAAATGACGCTAATGGAATAAACCAGATTTATTTTGCTCTTAAGCAAAATGCTTAAACTCACATAAATGTAATTTCGTACACTTTTGAATGAACTCAAGCCAAAAATTAATAATCAGTGCTCTACTAATGTAAATAAATGAATGTAAAAGTTATTGTCATCGCTGATGCTTCATATTCATACAACCAAATGAGGAAAACGCTGTAACAGCTTCATTGAGGTGTGAAGCCAATTTCCTTTCGAATCCATGTACGCACTGTAAAACCGGTAATTTTCTAACTTGATTGTGTAAACAATAAATTAATTTTTAACTTTTTGTGTTAGGAAAAGCCAGGTAAATATTTAGGCAACAAATATTGAAGGTACTTTCTAAATTGGACGGCTATTGGGATAAGGTTTGTAGGATAGGAAAGGAACATTACACAGACATAAGAAAATGAAGGAGCTTTCTATGCTTAGGTTGCATGAAAGATAAATACAATACGATATTAACAGAAGGTGGACCAGAGGAAATCAAAATGATGAAGAAGTCATAATGTAAGTAGTTTTGTCAAGCGAAGGAGAAAGAAAATATAAAAAGAAAAAGGTGAAAGTGGGGCATCCGGTGACTTTGGAGATTGTATTGTGTACCGAAGCGAAGATAATCATCGTATTCTCGTGGTTTTGCTTCTTTCTTTTTAAGACTTTATTTGTTAGCACCCGACGCTCACTTATTAGGTTTTTTTTTGCAAAAAGCAAACTCAAAAAGGTTGAGATGGGAAGAAAACATCCTACGTAACGTAAAGAGAGGAGAAAAGGGACAGGAAATCATGCTTTTGGAGGAAGTCGTGGTTGATGAGGGCAGCGTAGCGTGCTAAAAAACTGAAGACTTTTGCGACTCACTTCTTCTTCTTCTTCTTCTTTTCCTCTTCTTTTACTTCTTGTGCCACACGCATTGCACAGACAGTTCATATAAGTGTATTATATGTACTGGCAATACGTTACGTTTCATACGTTGTTTTCGGGATACCGTGAAACCTTGGAACTGAATTACTGAATAGAGCATTTCGAGAAGAATGAAGGAAACGGCCACTCTGCATGTCGACAGATAAACCATTTTTATCTGATTTCCACTTTTGGTGAAAGGACCAACTTGTCTTTTAATGTTGGGCACAACTTCATCTACTACTTGTCTCCCCGTGGCCCAAATCACATTTGCAGTCACTCACGAACCCAACAGCAAAAACTTTGTAATCAGCTTGTTTTTTTTTTGCTAGGAAACAAACTCTTTTCCCCTCTTTTTCTTGTTCTCGTTTACATCTATATGCTATGCAAACATCATGTTGAGTTCGGCATTATTGCAACATCCGACGTACATAATATTGACAACGGCAAACTGTACAAACTAATACATTTCCCACACACGGTTTGCAAAATCCATATTTTTCTCCCAAACATATTTTTTATTATGCATCATATCATAACATTCATAACATTCGTAACATCATAAAACGCTTTTGGAATTTTTCCGTCGTCGTTTTTCCTGTCGAACACTAGAGGCAGCAGAAGCGGAAAAAGCTATAGATTTTTAACCGCCAAAATATCTGAATCACTATAAAAGGTTGATTTTTGTTTGTTGACCCAAAGTCGAAGCTTTTTTGCAAGTGATTTGGTTATTAAACCGTTTTGGTTATTAAATTATTAATTATTATTGACGTGAAATTGACCTGAGACATTGAAATTTATCAGTTTTTTGTGGTAGTACAATTACCACGTTGGAGTGAAACAAACGGGACCCCTGATGAACATTTTTTTAGATTTTTTTAATCAATAGCCCATACTGAGAAACGTCCAAATACCAAGTTTTGCGTGAGATTGTTCATTTTGAGATAAAAGTTCGCAAAATTTTGAAAAAGTTGGGAAAATTTTTGAAAAACTTTTTCTTTTCGTCTTGGACTCGTCAACTCAAAAAACGTGCAAATCCCCAAAAATCGAAAAATGTTGAAAAAATGGCAAAATTTTGAAATACTTTGGAAAAATTTATCGACTCACGAAATGTCGAAATACCCAATTTGAGGACATTGTTTGACAAACAGTTACTTATCTTTTTAAACAATTAGTTGAAGGCAGGAGTCCTTTTTAAAATATTGTTGCAACTTTTTCAAAATTTTGCCATTTTTTCAACATTTTCCGATTTTTCGGGGATTTTGACGTTTTTAAGGTGACGATTCCAATACCAAAAGAAGAAGTTTTTCGAAAATTTCCCCAACTTTTTCAAAATTTGCGAATTTTTATCTCAAAATCTGCAACCTAAAATTACGCGAAACTTGCTATTTGCACGTTTCTCGATATGGGCTATTGATTAAAAAAATTAAAAAAAAAATTTCATCAGGGGTCCCGTTTGCTTCTCCCCAACCTCAAACATTAGTGATATGAGGATGTGACATGCGTTTCATGAATGGTAAAGAGGTTCTTTGTTGTTTCTGTTTCAGATGGAAGTAAAGAACGAAAAGAAGATGTTCAAGGCCATCGTCGGGGTCGGAGCTGACGAAAAGGTCCATGTCAAAAAGTTGGACTCGTCAAATGAGAAGTGTGAAGTGTCCACGTCAAAAAATTCAGAGAAAGGAGTGGTCAGCTGTGAACAGCTATTTAGGATGCACATGTCCAGGCGTACCAATGTTTACTCGACCGAGTCTGTTGCACCCCTGAACACCCCATGGACCTTTTGGGTAGACAGGTATATTTCCGTATTTTCATTCTTTCAACTTCCGCATGCAATGGCAGCTTAGCAATTTATGAATTTCTAAGTTTCTCTGTAAAGATGTGGTAGTCGTGGTGTCCATAATCACAACACAAGTCACACTGTCCCTTGACAGTATGGTCTGGCCATGTACTGCGTAGTTGAACAACTTCCATCGTTCAGTTCATATTCAATGTTACTAATGCAGTCATTTATTTTTTATTTTAGATCTGAGCGGGGCTTGAATATTCAACAATTCGAAGCAAATCTTCGTCACATTTCAATGGTTTTTACTGTGCATGGATTTTGGAGGGTATATTACAACATCCCTACACCTTCTTCACTTGATCATCGCAGCAGGTGCAGTGCACTTCTAAAGACAACCTATTTTGGTACACCTAATGTAACCTTGTTTAAGGTCAGTAAACTTATCATGCACGATTTTTGCATACAGCTTGCACATGATGCGCGAGAACCGGAAGCCCATTTGGGAAGAGGCCTACAACTGCAAAGGCGGATCATTTAGAATGCGATGTCCGAAAAAGGATACCGTAAGCTGGCCTTTAGTGGATACATACAGTAAATTTCACCTTGTTTTTGAATCAGAGTTACAGTTTAGTCGATATTTGCTTTCAGGACAAAGTTTGGCGTGAATTGCTGATGGCTGCTATCGGCGAGCAGCTTAATGAATTCATGTCGCCGAACGACGAAGTATGTGGCGTATCTGTGTCAGTTCGAGAACATGAGGACATTCTACTCGTCTGGAATAAAAATGCTGAAGAAGCAAGCAAGGCAAGGGTGTTTGAGTGTGTTCAGACATTAATGCCCGATACTGTGTTTATTTCGGAATTCTACAAACGTAATTAACAATTTGCAATCAAATCTACATCTGTATTCTCACTTTTGAACACCTAAGCGAACCTTTAATACGCTGTTCAATTTCTTTTTGTAGCACATATCACTAATCACGCATTTGAGAAGTCCGTAAAGGAGCATGTCACTCAGGCGCTATCTCAAACAACTTTCGAAAACACCGGCGTCTCTGAAAATTCATAACATTATTAAAATCATTGAAATTTTAATATTTCAATTAAACTAATCGAAGTGAAATTGGTGTCCTTGAAAACATGTCAAAGTATATTTTAAAAAATTATTTTTACCAATTTTTCGGAATACAAAGCGTAAAAACGTAAAAGTAGTAAAAACAGTAAGAGTGATCGTTTTGAGCTGACGCAGCCGCCAGCGCTCCTTATGGATAAACCCAATAAACCGTGTTAAGCTCCACTTGATTGGAGCGAACTTTGCAATCAGGATCGAGTTCCAGTCAGTCGGTTCATCGTGAATCCTCGCATCGTTAGTTTAATTGTATTGTCAAAACAGTTTAAGCGGCGTCTAAATCAGATATATTAGTCAATTGTGAATTCATTAAACGTAGAAAATAGTTGCCTTCTAAAAAATTCACATTTCACATTAAATCAGTAACTTTGTTGAACATCATCGTGTCTTTTCTTAATCTGGGCTAAAGGACCTATCGGGACCTATCACTTATCATCTACTGAATGATTGAATGAAAGGTGAGTGTTTTATTGGTTAGGAGATCAGATGTTTTATTATTTTGTTGAATGGTCGGAAAATTAGTACAATAATATTTTGTTTGTACTCTTGCAATTGTGGAATTAAAATACAAGTTGAGTGAAGAGACACTCAATTAAAAATGGATTGTGAAGACTCTGAACTTCAGCCTTATGATAGTAGTTGGGGAAGATGGAACAATTTATGTAAAAGATGGACGGGACGTTGAGGAAGGAGAATTGTCGAATTCGGACGATGACGGCGTGGATTTACCGGAATCAGATACTCCTCGTTATGGCAACTGTGTTAGGAAACTAATATTCGATTCACAGCCATCACAGCCTGATGGAACGGATGTACAGGATGTACAGGATGAGCCACATTTCACGGTACGTATAACTAGAATTTGTATTTATTTATCCTAATAATATTTATATCATATTTTTCGTTTGTTTAGTTTCAATATCACAATAATGTCGAGCCATTTCATTGTTTTGAATTATTTGTGTTATTCTAATGCAACTTCAGGGAGGAGAGTGGGATTATAAGTGTCTTGAGCGCCCGAAACTGACTGCAACTCGTCGTAATGTCAACAATAATAATGGGATAGCTGACCGGAACCGTTGTGACCCGCAACCTTCCGCAAGTCAACCCAGTGCTAGCGCATCTAGACAACAATATCGTCGCATATTGGACAGTTCCAGCGATAGCGACTATGACAGTTATGGTGACCGTCTTCTCAAACGAATGAGAAGAACATCCAGCAGTTCGGATTCTGATGATCCCGTAAATCATGGTAGTTCTGGATTGAGTACTGAATTTCAAAAACAAGCAGCCCTGTTTCAAAAGGAAGCTAAGAATTTACAAGGTGGTGAAAACAAGAAACCTTTTCTTTCGTCTGGAACAAAGCATTCCGTGTGGTCTGACTTGTTAGCCGAAGATGATATGGCTTCTCATTTGGGTGGTTTCGAAGTGGCTCCTGATAACTGTCGTCTCATTGACCGGGGATCGGAATCCTTCAATGTTCCGATACCAATGCGACAACGAACCAGGGCAGATTCGGAAAGCAGCTCTGTTTCAAGCAATGGGTTCAGTGATGATACAAAACAGTACTTTATGCCGTGCAATATTCCCGAGGCTCGGAATGCGGCTCCTCGTCGGGTAAGCTGATACTAATTTAATATTCCTCAGTTCATTAATAGAAACATTCAAAATTTTATAAATTCATACTTTACACTTTTACTTAGGGTGTGAAACGACGTTGTCCGAATGAGAAACAAAAGCTTTATGATAAATTACAAAGCTTTACCAATGAAAAATTGGGCGAATATGTTACAAACGAGCTTGAGGAAACGAAAGATGATGTTATTCGTAAGTTGCATACTTGTATTGTTCAGATTTTGAGATTTTGAATGTCTAGTATTTTTGTACTTATGGTGCTGCAATAATGTTTATTTAGAGCGTGCCATTCAACTTCTTGGAAAAGATCTTACTATAAAACTTTTCTTGAAGACTCTGAAAATTCAACGTCGCGGAGGTATTCCTATTAAGGTATGTTGATATACGTAATAGTTTGACATTAACGGGTTGTATTATTATTTAAATTTATTACATGTGGTTTATTTACTATTTAAAATTATTCATAGAGTTTCATACTATTATGTTTGCTTAGAGTTTCGTCCGGAATCGTACCGCTGGTGGAGTCTTTATTTACTTGATGCGAAATGACCGGAGAATTAAGGAATCTAAAGTGAATGAAATTTTACAAACGGACAAGTGTAGGGCATTTTCGAAGAAGAAGTCGAAGCAGTCGAAGGCTCAACAGAGCCGTCGAATGAAACAACGTTTGTTAACACTCAGCGACAACAAGAGTGACCGGATTAGTGAGTTCACTCCATGCATTACGTACATTTGATTTTTTTCCTATTTTGTCGATTGATTAACGTGTAATCGAATATTTTAGAATCAGAAGTTACGAAAGCTGTCGCTACAGTCACTTCAGAGAAATGGGGAAATGTAAAATCCATTGCTAAAGAGGATGGAGAGTTGGATGACGAAATTGAAGACATAACTGAAAATGAGGGGGCATATGAATGCGACGGTGAATATGAAAGTAGTGATGGGCATAACGAGGAAGATTGTATTGATCTTCACTGTGATCCATCCGACATTATACTATGAACGACGACCGATCTCGATAATATTTTAGTTTGTCTCTATTCGACTTCCGCTACCTAGTATATAAGGTTGTCTCACAATAACAATTGGAATTTTGTCCTATTTAAATTGTAATTTCTATGAAGGGTGTTTTTAATATGATTGTACTATTGGTTTTAGAACCTTAAACATTTATGATGTATTATCTAGCGTATCTGTATATCATGCTGTATATTTACATTGTATTAATTTAATTTAGTACTAGTATGTGGATGTATACTGTCGCTGAATGATTGTTGTAATCTTG
Source organism: Harlomillsia oculata (assembly GCA_019776145.1). Lineage (NCBI taxonomy): Eukaryota > Metazoa > Arthropoda > Collembola > Entomobryomorpha > Oncopoduridae > Harlomillsia > Harlomillsia oculata. Next base: position 14,770 of record JABASF010000021.1, on the reverse strand, counting down.
TAATATGTCGCGTAGTAGTTCTGTCATTGTGACTATTATAGAAAATAATGTAAGGCAATTGTTTACGCACGAGAAATTAAAGCTTATCAAGATATTTAAAGTTTTACAACCACTGATGGTTGTTCAAAGCATCAATACAATATTTTAAGATTATGAGCTGAGTCAGCCATGCATTGAGTGGTGAGTTTCAAATTAGACTTGTGAAACAATAAAAACAATAGGTCGGAAGTCGGGAGGTATTTGAGTACATACTATTGTTAGTTTAGCGTAAAAGTTGGCTATGGATTGTTTGAGTAGTTCCCTAAGGTCAACAATTGACTACTTTGTTGGGACTCTCGAGTCTTGAGTGCTTCGAATCATGATTTTGTTGACCTGTCTCATGCTAATGTAAGCCTCCGTTTGCTGAATTTTGGAGTTTTGTCTACGTTGCACTTGCTGACTTAATTGTCTGAGCGAGCATGCTTGTTTCATGGTTTGATTAGTTCAGAAGATTCTCATAAATTATTTATCATCATTCTAATTTACAAAGAAAAACTTGAATTCCCAAGTTCTGGGTCTTTATGAGAAGCATTATAAATTTAATATATTAGAAAAGGATACCAAAAAACAGTGGTTTATTTTCTATGAGCACCTGGTCCGTTCCATGACATTAGAAACTCAAATGAGAAGACAAGTCAACAAGTTAAGTTTTGCCAACGTATCTTTATTTTATCCCAGCCAAAGCCATAACGAATCCAATAAACAAGTTTACTAGCTGGTACATATTAGATTACAATAACAATACGATTCAAGTTCTTGTCGTTGCATATAATCTTAAGCTTAACAATTGATTATGAAATTAAGTTACATGTTAAGGGCATAATGCACATATCACAAATCACAATTTGAAAGACACCGAGTCTTGAAAGGAGGAGGGCTTTGTTTCCTGTGGATTCACCATTGTGATGCGTGGGCTCTTTGTACTGGACTGAGAGAATGAAATAGAATAATAGTGATCCCCAAATGGTTATATGGTTAAAAACAGTCCAATAAGACGTGTCAAGTGCGACTTGTGCAGTCACAACGACAACTAGAATCGTAGAAACTACACTTCCAAACAGCATGTGATCGGCAAGTCTTGACCATCCACAGCAGAGATGCAGAATCTGTTGTAGCCTATAGCCAGGCTACAAGGAAGGAAATTTTTTGGCCATCCAGGCTACAAGGAAGGAAAGGGACCCAACCCGCCGAAAATCAGGAACCCGCCCAAAATTAGGAAGGAAGAGGACCCAGTCCGCCGAAAATCAGGAACTCGCAAAAAATTAGGAACGAAATTGGCCCCAAAATGAAAATTTAGGAAGGAAATTGGCCTCAACACGAAAATTTAGGAAGGAAAACAAAAATATAGACTAGCCAGGATACAAGAAAAAGGGGTCCTGTGGTCCAGGCTACAAGGAAGGAAGGTGACGGAACCCGCCTAAAAAAAAGATCGTCTACAAGGAAGTTTGAAATAGGCTACAAGGAAAATTTTCTGATACATACAGATTCTGCATCTCTGATCCACCGATACAGCGTGATTATACGTCCCTAAGATTATCATAATTTAATGTTGATGTGTCATTTGTGGGGCACTCCAGTCAGTAAACTTTAAGTTTGTTTCTCTCATCAAAACCAGCACTATGGCCAGCATGACGAACGGTAAAAATTTTTCCATCGTAATGAATTTTCTGTTCCCCTCTTTTAACGAACACGTGTGGGTTCGAATTCATTCCGGGTGCAAGTCCAGTACTTGCCGTCGAGTGAACATAAGGAGTGTTCAAATTCGCGGTACCGTTTGCAGAGGAACTTAAGAAATACTTGTTCGTGCCACGTCCAACACTGTAAATCAGTGATAATAATTAGTTTTGCATATTATTTAAAACCTAATAATTCTTAGAAGTTAAAATGTTAAAATGAGTCTGATACCGGACAAGTCCATCGGGATATTGTGACACCCGAATTCCGTTAACGATCCAGTTTTCAATTCCGTTACTAGTAATCCAATATTGGGCCTCTTTAAGAAATGTCACGCACTCAGCAATTGCCTTAGGACCATGATGAGCATCATTAAGGAAGACCAACATGGAAAAGTCCCCATCCATATCCGAGAAAACGTCGGACGTTGTGCGAGTCCCAGCTTGATCCACCAAATAAATTACTGGACAACACTGAGTAGTAAAAGTTACACCTTTGTAGCTAAGCTTAGCTAACCTTGAACAAACAAAAATTAAGCATAATCAGATTTCTAGTTGCACGTTGCACTACACTGCATTATAAATAATCTCAAGCATAATTACATAAGCAGCACATGAAAAAATCTTACTTGCAGTTTCCTGGAAGATTATAATCACCAGTCGCAAGCTCAACCCGACTTCCATACTGATAAACTTTACCAGTAGGGTGAATCAACGCAGAAGAGTTTCCACTCGGGCTCACCGCTACAATTATCTTACTCTGAAATCACAAAAAAGGTCAAAATCTCACTTTAAAAAAATGAAACAAACATCATAATCTGACTTTCCTGGTGCAATCTTACCCCAGAGTTCACAAGTCTAATTCCCTTATTTGCAGTTATGTCCACGCGGATGTCGTTATGAAGCCGTATGCTTATAATCCCAGATGAGGTAACGACAGCGCCCAATGCCATATCTTGCATTTCTCTGGGATCGAATGACTAATTAAAAAATAAAACCCAAAATCAAATAAACCAATAGACCAATAATGAATGAAGAGCAATGAGGTTCACAATAAATGATCGTGAAATATAGTACTAAAACTATTTAGACGTAGAACTGCGTAGAATAAATGGTTTTCTTACCCTATTACTATTGGACATCAGTGACAGGTTTGACATTCTCAAAAGCAGAAGCAGTCTACAAATTACTTTTCCAAAAATTAAATACGAATATTTGAAATTTTACTCGATAAAACTATTCGCAAATACTATCCAAAAATTTGAGTGATGGGAGAAAACTGTTTAATTCTGATGAGAAAGTGCAAAGGACTATAAGGACATAGCTCAGTCTTCCAGCTCAGTCTCGTCTCGTCTGTGCCGTTGCTTTGTCTGGTTTCTCAGCTTGGCTCTCATTGGCTCTTATTGGCCAATGCAATCTCTACTTCTACGGATCCCACACGCGGCCACACACACACACAAACAGATTTTTTGTTCAAAAACATTTATTGCAAATCGGAATTCCGGAAATAAATCATGAAATGATGAATTTTGGATCAATCGTGAGTCAGCGATTATATTAACAAAATCTTCCAAGTCCTTAAAGTCCTTATGCAAAACCAAAGCGTGCGTCATTGTCCTCATATTGTTAATTTATAACGACCAATTATAAAAAAGAAATTACATAAAATGTGAAAAATAAAAATCGTTGATTCGTTTTTATGTATTAGTAAGTAACAAATGCGTGATTATTGGGAACAGAAATGCAAACATTTACATTTTGTTTTGAAATGAAGACGTAAAGTGAACACATTTTAACATTAAACACATTTTTAATTCTGCATGTATTTTCTAAGATTATCTGCCATCGATCGTTGAAGCTTGCTTCGCGTCATGATGTAAACCTGACTTTTGCAGTTTTGTCTACGTTACACTTGCTGACTTGCATGTCTGTGAAGGAGTATGATTGTTTCATGGTTTGAGTCGTTCAGAAGATTCTCATAAATCATTCATCACATTCTAATTTACAAAGAAAACCCTCAATTCCCAAGATCCAAGTTTTTCATGAGAAGCAATTAGAGATTCATTTTTTGTATACCTGCCACATTAGAGAAAAAGAGACCAAATAAATGGAACAGTGGTTTATTTTCTTTGAACACTTGCTCCGTCCCATGGCATTAGAAACTCAAATGAGAAGACAAGTCAACAAGTTAAGTTTTGCCAAAATATCTTTATTTTATCCCAGCCAAAGCCATAACGAATCCAATAAACAAGTTTACTAGCTGGTACATATATTAGATTAGAATAACAATACGATTCACGTTCTTGTCGTTGTATATAATCTTAAGCTTAACAATTGATTATGAAATTAAGTTACACGTTAAGGGCATAATGCACATATCACAAATCACAATTTGACAGACACCGAGTCTTGAAAGGAGGAGGGCTTTGTTTCCTGTGGATTCACCATTGTGATGCGTGGGCTCTTGTACTGGACTGAGAGACCTGGCGGAACGACTGGATTCGACGTCCCGAAGCTCGTTACACTGGTCACCAAACTGGCTACAGTGGAACCTGTTGTATGATTATTGTTGCTCTTGGCCTATCAAATAAAACCAAACAATGTAAGACTACTTGCTGGTCTCTTAGAATTCACTCCACTGCATTGCATATTGCATTGAACACGTCGATGCAAGCAAACCGTAAAAAAGCATTAGTGCAAATGCAAAATAAATATAAAAATATAACAACAAACACATACACAACATTTAATAGTGTTGTGTTTGCTACTAACCGACCTTTCGCATAATCTTTCCTGAAGTAATAAGAGGACCAAATCCCTCCTGATGTGCGAAAGCGTAACTGGAACGAAGAGATCGACGACTTCGCCTTGCAGAAGGTGTACGAAAAGCTTTATCGCCGGCCTGTCTCGTTCTAAATATAAATAATTTCAATAGCAATCAGTAACCCTGACATTGTAGCAGGATTATGAAATGCGCAGATTCTTTTAAAAACTTACTTGGCGGAGGACACTCTTTGCTTAAGCCTGACTTTGTCTGAAAGGGTAGGATGAACGTCATGGAAGTAGAATCGCCACGCGAGAACAGGGATAATTAGAATCATAACCGTTAGCACCAGTGTGAACCAAAAGCTCGCTTCTTGCAAGGCCTACAGGAAAACACAATCGTGTGACCATACAAAAGCATAACAAAACAATGTTATTAGTTATTACATTTTAAGATGAAGGAAAATTCTACCTTCGTAAGAGACCCAAGATAACGTGCCCTAATAGTAAAGTTATAAATGTAATGGAGAATGAAATAGAATAATAGTGATCCCCAAATGGTTATATGGTTAAAAACAGTCCAATAAGACGTGTCAAGTGCGACTTGTGCAGTCACAACGACAACTAGANGTGCAGTCACAACGACAACTAGAATCGTAGAAACTACACTTCCAAACAGCATGTGATCGGCAAGTCCTTGACCATCCGCAGATACAGCGTGATTATACGTCCCTAAGATTATCATAATACAAAATTAATTGCTGACGACAGTAGGAGACAATTTATAAAGAAAATACGAATACATACTTAATTCAAGAAAAATATGTGAATGCATTACTCAATTCAAGAAACTCACCATACGGCACAATGAAAAGAACACAAGAAGTTACAAATCCATGAAGTGCCGACTTGAAAAACTCCTTTTTATTGAAAAGTAAATTAAGGTGCCCGGGAGCGTACAATTTCGGATACCGAATACTGTGACTGTCGTCGCAATCTTGATCAAAAATTCCAATGCTTAAAACTGGGAGCGATGTGTAGAACAAGTTATAAACAGAAATAAACATGGGGTCGAACACAGTCTGAAAGCATTAAGAATAAATTTAATAATAAAGATTTGCATCCTTCGCGTTGTGTCTTAAACATATAATTAACGGACTTACTTGTGCACTGAAGCCACAGAAAAATGCAAACCAAAAGTGAGTCAAAGTGAATGCAAAATTTTTGTAGAAAAAATAACGAAGAAATTTGGCCATTCGATAATACGACCATCGACCATGAACCAAAAGTAACCGTTCTATATAACGAAATTGGGCAATGGAATAATCCGAGGCCAGTACAGCTTGAAGTCCTTCCTGTCCACTGATTCCAACTCCAATATGAGCAGCTATAGAAATCATTCCATATTAATTTAACATCACTAGTTAACATTTTAGATACCTTTACAAATAACAACCATGAAATATTTAATAGCAATGCCTTACTTTTTATCATGGAAACATCGTTTGCTCCATCTCCAATGGCAAGTGTCACTGCTCTCTTGTACTTTTTTACCATTTCGACAACCAGGGCCTTTTGCAATGGCGTAACTCTGCAGCATATCACTGCTCTACCTGCACATCAAAAAAACGAATATATCGCATCTTAAACATAATTATCAGTATCTAAACATGCAAAAGTTCCTACATTGTGACGCCAGGTCAAGGAATATTCCTTCGAGTTGGGGGTGCAGTGCATGAACCAACGAATGACCATTAACAATCAGAGCATAGCCCCCGTTTCCTTCTTGGTCATGAGCGCTATCGCCGTCTCCAGGATGATAACCAGGTCCATATTCTGATTCACTAAAAGTCACCATGCTCACGTCTCCCATTTTTGAAGTATCGACTGCAGCACACGATCCTTTTTGAAGAGCATCCAAATACTTCAGCAATAATGCTTTTGTCTGAAAATAATTATATTTCGTTAACCAAAACAATAATGTGTTCAATAATTCGTTTACTAATTCGACTGAGAAACTAACTTCTTCAAATGACGAAGTGTCAATAATAAAAACGTCATTCATCTCATCTGTTAGCAGTTGACATGAGTATCCGATGTTAATGGCAGTTTCTAAATTAAAAAAATCAGAAAAGTATGTACTTGATACAATTCCTCAATGTGCATTACATTCTACTCAAACTTATTTTGACAATCTATGGCGTTTCATCGTCGTACCTTGTTTATCTCCGGTAAGGACCCAAACTTTAATACCGGCAAGCAGTAAATTAGCAATGGTACTAGAAACTCCATCCTGTAGTTTATCTTCTATTGCTGTTGCACCGATTAATTTCATGTCACGTTCAATCTCTTCGTAAATGGCTTCTAATTTCTCCTCTCTGTTGTTGAGAGATGTGGCAGCATCATGGTGACGCTGTTTCCAGTCTTCAAAATACTCTGGGGTTAACTCTTTGACTGCAAGGACTAATGTGCGAAGGCCTTCCCCAGCAAATTTCTATTGTAAATTTTAGAAAATGAAATAAAAAATAAAAAATAATATTTTACTACTTAAAATTGAATTTAGGTTACTACATTTAGTGATGAAATATGCACGTACATTGAGGTGCTCTTGTGTGCGAGACTTGAGATCCTCAGATCCCATCTCAAGTCGTTCATAAATTATGGAATCTGCACCTTTACATAATAGCAGAATTTTCCCTTCTCTCTGGAGGACAACGGACATTCTTTTTCTAACGTTATTGAAGTCAAGGATACACAAAAGTTCGTAACATTCATCTTTCCCTAACACTTTCACCGTTATACTGTCCGGAGTACGTTCTTTGAACACGAATTCAAAATTTCTAGCGGCGGAAACGAGAGCACTTTCGTCCGGGGATTGTGCTTGATACTCCAATGATCCTAATGAAAAATATTTGCGTTAGTGCTTCAAAACTAATGGCATCAGTAAAAATACACAATAAAGTTCTTACCAGTACGCTCTTCCGCCATAACTGTGTGACACAATGCTAAATGTCTAAAAAACATATGAACATCTTTGTCCCCATTGCGAACTGCATCATACAGATTCTGGTCATAGAACCGGAACTTGGGTTCATAATATTCGTTTTGAGAAAAGTCCACTGGGGCGAGACTCTGCATTCATTACATTTGCAAATTCAAAGTTTTAGCACACTACAAGTAATAATAATTATATAAATTATTATATATGATAGTCATATATACAATCATTGTCTTTCGCTTCTTTCCTTTCGTTCTTAAAACTTAGACAACTGATACGATTCCAGCTTTCTACTACACTACTACAACACCAATCAAGTACATACGATTACGCGAAATCTGAATATCATACATGAAAACAAATAATGATACAAGTTTGTTTAATGAACTCCTATCTTCCAGCGTGATATAGTTTATAGGTAATTATATACCCTTATTGAGTAGTAATGAAAAGTGGAATAAACAAGAAATATAATGCTACGCCTTAGCAATAAATTACATGCAAGCCAATGGTATGCATTGGCATATCCGTGGGTTGCAATGGTTCCAATTCTGGGGTTTCAGGTCTATTCTCCGATCCGCATAAAAGCGATGCTCGTCTTGTTACAGATTTCTTGTGTTTCTCTTGGCGAGCCTTCAGCAATTAGCAGGAGTTCAAAGTTCAATGGAAATACAAAGAATATCAAAACAAAAAGGGAAAATCATTGATTCGTTCAATGTTCAAATCAAACATACAAATTATGGAATTTTGCATATATTGCTGGTATCAGCAACACACATTCAGTACTGAAACAGCCACCCAATAAGTTGAAATGATCAGTAGTACACATCTACAAAGATTAAGTAAAAGTAACACCCCCTTAAGCAGTCTCAAATGCCACATCAGACTAAGAGTTGCATGAATACTATCAAAGCAAAAATTCGACCAACGAAATTTCCTCGTTTCAACAACAAATATTACTATACGTTACATTACAGCCTGAGTATTATTGTACGACCGGAAACATGTGGAATAAATCACGTAAACGCATAAACTAGTACAAACAGCATAATTTGGATGAAGAACATTTGTGTAAACGTGTGTTAAAGTCACATAGGTTTGTCAATTTTGTGCCACTCAATTTAAAGCTTCAAGCTAAACCGACACTTAAGACGAGTAAATATTGAATCATAGCTGAGCTGGAATTGGAATGTAAGTGAGTCAATTAGTCAGTAACAACTGTCAAGACACGAACCAATGGAAGAAACGAAATATCGAGGAAGAGAATCATTACATGACAAAAAGCATCAAAACTGTAAAGCCCTAATAAGAATACCCAATTTGTTAAATGTCGGATCACAATGGAATAATATTTATCAAACCTCTTGTTCCAGCGAATCTCCAGTACGAGGATCGAGCACTTCACCGTAGGATTTTCCAGCTATTGTGCACTTATTGAAAGTCATAATGTTCTAGGGAAACAAAATGCAAAAGGCATCATACAATCGGTCTGAGTATCGCTAGAGAACAAATTCGTAGAATTAAATAATAGTTTTGTTCATCATTTCTGACCTGAGTCAGAGTGCCAGTCTTGTCTGAAAAGATATATTCGATCTGCCCAAGCTCTTCGTTAAGCGTAGTAGTTCTCGCTTTAGCTGGTGTGTCTGATGGTTCATGGTACATTTTCAGATCCCAGTTTATGAGAAAACTCTGGAGTAGTCGAATCACTTCCACACTAAAATCGACATCGGAACATCAAAGGTAAAAGGAGAGAAGAAATAAAACGTTATTTATAGCTTTTTTTATTTGAGTCATTTACCTGACGTAAAGTGAAATAGGCACCACCGTATTTAGAATAATAGCATATGAAAAGAATACTAAAAGAGAAATGATGATGGCTCCTTCAACTGGTTCATCGGGAACTAAGGAATCCCACGGCAAGAAAGATCGGAAGTACTGGCCTATCATTGTCTCCCACACAGCACAGGCAATAGTACAAAAGAGGCACATTGACAACAAGAAGAACACGATCTGGAAGCAAAATGCAATTAAATTTACAATAAACGCATAAAGTACACGAGCAGTATTCGTCGTATCAACTAACCCCAAGAATAATAAAATTGAGCAAGCGATCAATACTGGTTCTCTTAAACTTCGTTTTTCCGGAGTTTTGCATTAGCTTTGTATCTCGTCCAGCAAAAAGTACCACTCCGTAGCACCATTGTGTATTTCTAAGGATACACCCTCTAAGAAGCACCTTGTCATTATCTAAAGCGTATCTGTATTACATTAACAAATGAAATAAATTCATTGAACCACAACGAAAATCAAAATATCGGTTCGTAAAGTGCGTTGTTATAGTACTTACCTTTTGGTTTTCCAGGTCAAAGTTCCATCAAACTTGTTAAGGTGATTATTGGGTGGCTCACACAAAATATCACCATCAAAAGAGCCTAACTTTTCTGGCTCTTCGCCCATCCCCGCTGTTTCCGTGAGACATTGTCGGCATTTCAGATTCGTCTCGCTATTTGAGTTTCAGAAAATCAGATTAATTTATTCATCGCTCATAGCCAAGCTCTGCAATGAGAGGAAATAATGGATGATTGAACATACCCGTCCAGCTCTGCAGTCTCAATATAACACAAACCATTTGGCTCGGAAGTTGACAGAAGCAACACATCTGCAGCCACGAACTGATCATTCTCCATCCGAATCACATCTCCAACTTGGACCTACATGATAGACGCAAAATTCTTTAGCACACCTTGACATTTCAGCAGGAAATGTCACACTAATAGGTTGTGGAATCCATCCCTTTTGCAAAGCCAAAATTTGGGTCACTTCCCTTCCAGGGAATTTAATGCCCAAATTCGACATTTTGGCGTACGACATCGTAAGTAGGACACATCCTACGTTTTATTATATGCTCGGCTGCGTCTATTAAACATGAATTCTAATGTTACTTTGGATTGCAAAATCTTATAACCCGTAATTTTGCTCTTGCACGGAACGACATTTCTTTAGTATGCACTATGATTTCAAGCGCAAGTTATCTATACAAATATCTGAATCCACAACTTCCTATATCCTATGGATAATCATGAACTGTACAATGTATAACTAATAAAAAATGGTACCAACCCAGGATACCTTAACTTTATATCCTGGTAGCAGCCAATTATTTTAGTATCACATCAAAAACATAAATGCCTTACCTTATGCCAACGCTCTTCTTTTAAGTGACCATTTCTTAAAACCAATGACTTCCGATTATTCACCTGGGAGTCGTTACGATGTCTTTGCTGAAAATCCAAGCAAAAGCTTATATGTGAATGTGAGACACAAATTAAATACTTAACGTACACACATAATAATTGCAATAAACGTACGTAATCGTCATAGGCATCCTTTACAGCTGTTAATGCCAACACTAAAATTAAAGGCACTGCTGTTGTGAACGGAGTTAAAGATGAAATCACAGGTATTACCTTTGAAACAAAACAACAAACATTCCAAATTGCGTCCGCGCTAATATTTCACACGAAAATCAATACTAATCATAATAATACAGATATACCTGAAGCACCAGTAGACAGAGAAAATAGAAATTTGCCAAACGTTGAAACTGCTCAAAGAGATTCAGAGGGAGAAAGGTCAACACACTGTATTTGGACGTTTTGATTAAATTGTTCTAAAAAGGACACAAAATGTCATTGAAGTTTAGTTCCATCAATGCAAACAAAGTACACAAAACGTGACGGATACATGCAAAAATGTACACTAGGTATTTCGCCACCCTAGCTAAAATGAGTTTCCCGTTCACTGGTAAGATGAAAGTATAACCTTTCATAAAACTCTTACCGAAAACACATATATATAAATCCGAATACATAGGAGCATGTATATAGTATAAAACGTCTTATACAAGTCTGAATGCTAAAACCATGCTACATTTTAGTATAATACTTAATACGGTTGAAGTTCAAACACGAAATGCCAGTTGCATGCTGAAACCTGAGAGTCTAAGGTTATAAATGGTAACGTTATTATGGCTCTATTGGACATAAAGCACGTCCAAGTATTGAGTAAAAATAAAAAAGAAAGCACCAGAGCCGACAAATTCGTGGAAAAAGCACGAGACAATTCGCTTACCGCGTACGAGAACTTGGTATTAAATACCGGGTCATTGGCTCGTATTCTCCTCTCCGTCTCTGCAAAACCAACATTTCAATGATTATCAATTTCATCATTTTCCTACAACATAATGACTATTAGTCATGCCACTACAGCTTGCGTAAGCATTTCAGTTGAACAGTGGATTTGATGTCGACCAATGAATTTTTGAAATCTATCGTTTCGTAGACATTGAAAAGGTTTCTCGTTCTATGATAAAATGTAGGTCTGAGGAGCCGAATTTACGCTGTTAGATACCAACAAACAAATCGATGTTCGAGGTGGTAATTGCGCTTTCTAGTCAAGTCCACGCATTTGTTCCTATACTGCCACCGAACGTGGTCACCGAGATATATTTCGCGTAAACGACATTATATAAAAGGAAAGAATCCCAATAAACGCCATTCATATGAAATACCTTCTCCATTGTGATCCTTATAAGGAGGCTCAATCCCAAAAATTCCGTCGACGAGCCGCCAGTACACTTTAGTAATGAAGCCCAAGACACTGAGAATGCACGAAGGCAACGAAGGAATGAGTCGAGTCCATGGTTCACGCCATCGGACTCTGGAATCTTGCATAGGAGATTGCGGAGAAGCCGACTCAGGTGACTGTGTATACGTCGCTGGAGCATCCTTTCTCTTGCAGCACATGGAGAATCCACAACAAAGCGAACGAGACTCTCTGTTCCGTGTCACAGAATTTAACTCAGGGTCACCACACTCCGAAACATTATCATCACAGAGTCCGTCGCCTCCTTTTGGCCATGGACCCGCTGATTCACCCGTTTCAGACGACACATGAATAGGTGGAAAACGAATATCAGAATTCGCGGAAGCTGCTTTTGAAGTGGAAGGCAATGGCTGATTCGGTGAAACGCTCGCTTTGGAAGTGCTGCTGGGCAGTGATTGCATTTTCTGGAGTGTTGCTTGATTTGATTTCCTTGATTCGCTAGCACTCACAGCACGTCGATTTGTGATGGATCCTTCCCGCAATACGACGGATCCCGGAGGAACTGACTGTGCTCTTAAAATCTCTTCTAAAGTCGTCACTTTTGCTCTAATTTTCATGACATTATCTCTGCTCCTGCATTCTGTAGCTGAAGTCTTCTCCTCCAAGTTCGGAATCTTTTTCCACGACACATTATGGTGACTACTCGAAGAACCAGGCACGGCTGTGTTGTCAATTCCATAATTTTCCTCTTCTTCCTCGCTGAAGTGAGGGGAATAACTACCAGCTCCACTTTTTCGTTTGTCTCTTCGAGGAGATTTCTTTTTGTCACTCTTCCGGATAAGGAGTTTGGTCTTAACTCCCGGCACACAGGATGATTCTGCAGTGCCATGTGCCCTCCGCCCAAGCCCGCTTCCACCATGCTTCACTTGAAAGACTTCGACAACATCATCCGAAGAAGCCATCCTCACGTGAAGGTCAGGTAAACCATTTTAATATGTACGTATTTAATTTTTCCATGACCTTAGGCCCTTCAAAGGACCATGCAACATCGCCCCCACTCCCAGGAAAAAAGAATATCAGCGGAAGAGTTTGTAATCCTTTTACCAAAAGCACCACAACAAGAGCGAAACAACAACAACATTATTGATGTTGGATATGGACAGACCAAAATCACATTTTTCTGTTAGCCCCACCTACTTCTAGCTACACTCAACGAGTAAAAACATTCGATAAACTTTCTCCGATACTCTTTTACATGTAAACAGAACGTTCCATTCTTCCGCACCAGTACTGTATTTATTGTATATTACATTTTCCTCAGCAACGAATGCGAATGGACAACAAATGAATACTGGGGATTGGTCTACTCGAGCACTATCATGAAAAATTCAGCCCACGTCAGTCGTGGTCTTCGTTTAGAGTCTGTAACTTGATAACAATCTCCCAACTGTCACATGAAGAATTCCCGTTGAACAATTTATCTCAATATATTACACTAATTGATTGTGAAAATATTTAATGCATTCAAATCCGAGATTCCGAAAGCGTGCGTAACGTATTCAAATTTTCCATGATGTGTAGCTCTAATTTCAATGGGAATAATATTGATTGATTATTACTCCTGAACGTGGCAACACCCACACAAAAACAAATTTATGATAATTCAATAAATGGATTTAAAAGATGCGGATGAGTCAAATTAGAAGTATCACTATTCACAAGGTAGTTTATATATATGCGTTCAGTAAACTCATTTTTCAAAAAAAGGTATAGTAAATTAAAGAAAGGGTTTTGTAACCAAAATAATTACACGAGCAGCGATAGTGCGTATAAACCTGGCAATTACTAATGTCAAAGAAAACGGAACAGCATATGACTCTGACTGTGGGAAACAATCATTTGAACCAGCTCACTTTGGCTAAGATCACTCCTTCCCTACAGCCCGAGGACAACTGTACTCTAGTCCAAACGTACTCCCGTACCCGGGAACTGGAAAAACTCACACAACTACGAAAGTTCAATATAGCTCTTAGTTACGTCACCCATCACAAGCCAGAATCGATAGCGGGAGCAGTACAAGTAGGCAGTCCCTCTTCTCAACTACATCCGAATTTCACGATTTCATCCGCATATTTCGTGTCTAACCCTTAAATGTCGAACACCGAATACAAAGCGGGTTCACTCCGCCTATCAACTCTTTAATTGTATGAGAACTCCATTCATTATACTCAATTATGATATAATGGCAAGCGTTCCAAAAAACCAAAAGCCTCATAAATGCAGTACAGCACCGATTCTGAAATGTAACCTTACATAAGAAGCAAAAGAATGAGTTGACTCACTTCACTGACTGAATGCGATAATACGTAACAGACGCACGACATTACTATCTTAAAATCAAAATGGAACCTATCGTAAATATTGCAATAATAATATTAATCACATCACGTTGGCGGCATACTGTTACTTCAACACTCCTGAACACAATTAAACATTCAACATGCTCGTATATTTTTTCAATGAACTTTGTAAAAATTTTCCCCAAATGTTCAAAGAAAATTTAATATGCATTACTTTACTATCGCAGTACTAATGCATTAAGTATTCACACTTTTCATACTCCCCCATCATTCCATCATCAAGCTTTGCATTCTTCGCGTGCAAATATAAAACGGCATCAGTCTTTATCGTA